>OMNW01002382.1:2824-25865 GCA_900303245.1 Selene dorsalis | reverse complement strand
CCACACACACACACATATTTGCTGTGGCCCTGGCTTCGACCGGCTGACTGGTCAAATTAAACCCAGATCACTGCAAGGAGCCAGGGACACACACACACACACACACACACACAGAGTCAGCCAATCGGAAGAACTGAGGTTTTTAGATACATTTCAAACACAAACCAACAGAACTGAGGATTTTAGTTTCTGAGGAAATGGAAACACACACACACACACACACACACACACACGACAGTTGGCCTGTTATTGCCTATGCTTGATGGATACGCTTGTGCAAGTTTGTGTGTGATAGTATGTTCTTGTCTATTGTATACTGTATGTGTAGTTTGTGTGAATGCAGGCATGGGAGCGTGCATGTATGGATTTGTGTGTGTGTGTGTGTGTGTGTATGCATTGTGTGTGTATAATGTTTCCTCATAGTTCTGCTGTGTCAGCACCTCAGACAGACAGCACTGTTGTTGTGTACCCACAGAGGAAATAAAATAACAGCCCACGTCTCTTCAACCCACAAACCGCTCTCTCTCGCTCTCTCTCTCTCTTCCTCTCTCTCTCTCCCTCTCTCTCTCTCTCTCTCTGTTTCTCTCTCTCTCCTCTCTCTCTCTCTCTCTCTCTCTCTCCCTCTCCCTCTCTCCCTCTCTCTCTCTCTCTCTCTCTCTGTTTCTCTCTCTCTCCCTCTCTCCGCCTTTCTCCTTTTGTTCCACCTTTGTTTATTAGTCCTCATTTCAACCTTTTGCAGTCATTTTCTCTCCTCTGCTCCTTGCATCTGCACCGCTTCTATTTGTACCTCTTCCCTACATCAACAAAATATTATTATTATTTTGATTTAACAAATAATTACTCAACAATAATGTGCTTTGGGTTTGTGATTTAGCTGTACTTCTTTATTCCTGTCTGCATGTCAGTAACTTTGGTTTGAAACACCAGATGTTGTTTGCAAGCAACATCACATGTCAAGCTGCTTAATACCTAACATTACAGGAAGTATAGTTAGTGACTTATTGAGTTATTAAAATACAGATAGACACATTATATACCACATCAAGTCTTGTAAAAGTGCAAATAGTCTTTTTTAATGTATGTCAGTAATTTTACAATGTGGGATTTCAAATTTCTGTTGCAAACTAAGGTGTTTTTTCTGCAGTGGAAAATACAGTGAGGGGAAAAAGAAAGAAAAAACAGAGGATGGGAGAGATTGATGAATGATGGAGGAAAGGGAGGCTGAATATCTGGCAAGATTAATGATAAATGGGTGAGGGAGGGAGAGGAAGAGCAGATGGGTAAAGGCAGGAAGGGATAGATGGATGATGGACAGATGAGGGGGTATGGCAGGTTCAAACTAGCAGCACGAAGCAGATTTAGTTAAGACCAGCGAAAGTAGCATCAGATGGAGACACTCCTCAGGGCGGAGGGTGTGAGAAGATGAGAGAAATCAAACAGCTTATTTCTTCCTCCAGTGTTTGAGCCACATTATCACTGTCCACTGTTTGAAGTCAGTGTCCTACAGTTTGAGGTGCAATGCTGCCATCTGCTGGACCTGTGTGACAGTGTAAGCTGTCCATGTTTGGTTTATATATGAATTTATGCTTATATATATATATTTTTTTTTTAACTGAATCTGGTGTAATGCACAAATTTTACGTCTCCTTTAATTATTTCCCTTCCCTGTTAACATGATAAATATACAAAGATGAAAAAAAAAAACCTGTGAATGTCATCCCTTGAAGTAGAGGCGTCTGATGTGTGGTGCTCCACTGTTCCACTAAAAATAATACACCAGTTACATCATGACACTTCATGAAGGCATTAATGAGTGTTTGACTGTTGCATTCATTAATGTTTGTAAAAATGGATATGGCTATGTATACATCATTTTTTAAAAGTACAATAAACTTTACTGAGCAGCTTCCAAAGTAAACTTGTGATATTACAGAGAGAGAAAATTTCCTTCATTCATACTTTTAACCATTTTCTGGTGGTTTGAGAGTCAAGGAACCTCAAGAAACCAAGAGAAGAACATCTGTTGACCAGTTAAACCAACTTTTAAATCTTGCCTGTTGTTCTTGTATGATGCCTGTTTGTTGCTCCAGAGGTCGTGGGCTATCCCATGAGACTGGAAATGAAATTGTATTTTTTTTGTCCATACAAAAACAAAAGTGTAAAACCCAGATGGACTTTTTCTTGGCCAGAAGTTGTGACTTCCTGGAGTCTTGTCATCACCATAAGGTCACCAAATGTTGAACTGTTTTTGTAAACAGTTAAACAAAGCCTTCTGCTATTTAAAATTTAGGGGAAAAAAAGAAAAAAGAGGAACCAACCAATGTGCTGTTATTTAGACAAAATAACAGCACATTTCTATTTGGGTCAGACTGATATCTCTCTACTTTCTACTGGCCAACTGTAAAAAGTATGAAAAAAAGAGCATATGATGTAGCCTCTTAAATACACAATGCAGTATATAAAGCAGCACATCCAATAACTGACAATGTTATCCAGCAAAGCAAATTCAATTTGTGTGTCACCGTCCAGAGGATGTCAAGAAGACATAAAAAGAAGAGGATTAATGAAAATAAAACAGTGATGACATGTAAATGATGACACTTACAGTGCATATATAAATATATATAGCAAAGCAGCTAAAACTAGAGCTGGCAGCTCTGACAGTTTTGTGATTCATAAGCTGATCAGCAGTTTCCTCGAAATGATTTAGTGCTTATTAAATGTGTGAGACAATTTTCCATTCAATCCTGTGCCACAGAGGGAGGCACTGTTTAACAACCAGAGCAATGTCCTTCACTTCCCAGTTATTCTGAGCTGATTCTGTGGTTCACTGCTACTGTCTTCCTGGCTTTTAATGTAACATTTAGAGTAAGAGCTGCTCACAGCTGCTGTATTTAGAGATTAATATGATGAACTAGTTGGTGTAACTTTGCCTGATTTAGGATTTAAAGACTGAAAATCAAATATATTTTGCAAACATTAAATCTATTAGAAGTGATTTTGTGTAGCATCTGCAGCAGCAGCACTGAGAGAAAAGCCCAGAACTGCACTCGAGTTACAAGCTGAAGTCATTCTCAGATTATTATATATACAGTATCAACACACATTCAACCAGTATTTGCCAAAAAAAGTAAAATAAATAAAAATACAAATAAAAATCATTTTCATAGTTAAGAGCATTTTCTCCTCAGCCATGGTGGCAATGACACAAGAGCAGTTTTACCTCATGAGCACACTGTTCTATAACACACACACACACACACACACACATGCATGCACACGTCTAATTAGCATTCCCAGTGTGTGTGAGTGGGAGTGGTATGACAGTTTGACAGTGCCCAGGTCCCTGTAGTCCTGTGTCAGCTATTCATCACCAGGTCCCATGATACCAGCAACGCCCCCTTTTTCCCACCATGATCCACACACTGACTCTCCACCCCCATCACCCCCC
Organism: Selene dorsalis; assembly: GCA_900303245.1. NCBI lineage: Eukaryota > Metazoa > Chordata > Actinopteri > Carangiformes > Carangidae > Selene > Selene dorsalis. The sequence continues at coordinate 22,414 of OMNW01002382.1, read as the reverse complement.
CGCATCCTCACCCATCACCCTCACCCAACCCCACCTACTGCACTGCTGAGTACAAGTATAATGTGAGATTCATTTAATTGGTGACACACTAACAAAGGGCTCTCAAGTACGCACAGAGTCCTGTTTTAAATCTGTCATGTTGTTTGTTCAAATTTACATGTTTGCTTGTTTCTGCGCTCGGCAAAATAAACAGCAATAAATAACCGTAATGCTGATAGAGTTAGCATTAGCAGGATGCTGCATATAAATGAGCTGTGTGGTTTGAAGTTTACAGTAAACAATACATTGCCGTTAATTATGTTACATAATTATTTATCTGGTCACTGGTGGGAAATCCATCAGAATATTCATTTCTCTGTCAAAGCTGTGAAAACCTGCAGCTCAGATGCAACTTAAACCCTGTATAAGTTCATGTTGAAGTGTGAATGTAACCAGCAGGTGGCATCACAACAACTTCCCCTGCCAAGCTTAACATAGTGTGACCTCACCATAACTTCTCTCACCTCCTCTACATGCTGTGGAGCTACACCATACGCTGTCTATCAGACCTGTAGAAAATCCAGATGTATTTGTGTTTGTTAGAAGCAGAAGGTTTAGCATGTTTGGAAAACTGGGGAAAACAACAGGAGATGAAAGTATAATTGATATAACATAATTGAATGTACCTATTTGCATGAGGCTTTGCTGTATTTATCTGTTAAAGCCATCTCTGGTACTTGCTGTCAGCAGTTACATTTTCAAGCGAAAACCTATTTAGCTTTTATTTTATTATGTTGGCTTGGTTTGGCTTTGGTTTTGCTTTATGAGCCTCATTGAAAAGAATTTAAGAACAATTACCACTATGAATATTGACAAACATCACTGGGATCACTGGGTGAGCACACACAAATATCATGTATACCATGAAAATATCCAATCCAGAAGCTTTGTACTGTGTGAAATTCATATTAAATAAAATACACATTAGTTCCCAAAATGTATCAATCAACTGTGTCATTATTTTGGCCCTGTGTGTGTGTTTGTGTGTTTTGTTTGTCTGTTTTTTAAGCTGTATGTTTCATTAGGTTGTAGCTGAGAATCACAGATACAATAAGGATGGATACACATTTTTGGAGGAGCACTCATGTTCCAGAGACATGCACACTGATCATTTCATCCCGAAAGAAGTTGTGGATTAAACATGATACGTCTCCAAAGCCTCATTGTTTTTATTGCCACGTCTCATAATTGGCTTTCTCACTTGTACAAGCACCCACAGGTGACACATATTATCCTAAGGCACACAGATGCATATACTTGAATGCATGCATGCCACAGACAAACACATTTTCTTATGCATTCGCAAGAGCACAGGAACAGACACACAAAGAGTGAGCTACTGTGAAGGGTGTGAACACACCTCCATCTGCAATGAGAATCATTGTGGGAATCTCACACCCAGTTTGACAAAAATCACCTGCAGCCACACTTACAGATGTCATTAGAGAAAAGTCAGGGATCTGTGTTACTTCCACTCTTTGGCTTCACTTATTATTGTCAGACCTCGATGAAACCATTGAAGCAGGGTTGAATCTTTACAGCAATGTTTCAGTTTCATATCAGGGCAGATGAAGAGTGCTTTTCTTATTAGCTACAGCTGTGGGCCAAACATGTGGCGACAGTGAAATGCACAAAATCATGCAGGAGCTTCAGTTCATACTCACATCGAACGTGAATGAGGCAGAATGTGATCTCAGTGACTGCGACCATGACATGATTGTTGGTGCCAGTGTGAGTATTTCTGAAACTGCTCATCTCCTGGGATTTACACAAACACAGGCACACAACAGTCTCTAGAGGCCTTAACCAAGAATGGTGTGAAAAACAAAAAATATCCAAACAGCAGCAGTTCTGCCTGAGGTGATGAGACGGGACAGAGGAGAATTACAGCCAGACTGGTTGGAGCTGACATATCGAACATATTTAACATGGATAAAGTCAAACAGCACAAGTCCACACTGACCCTTCGACTGCTTCCAGCATTACAGCACGCCATGTCACATAACAAAAGTTGTCACAAACTGGTTTCATAGAGACAACTGAGAGTACACTGTACTTCAGGGGCCTTCTGCAGAAATTATGTGATGCAGTCGTGTCAAATGGAGCAGAATTATTTCCAACATCATGTGAAGTCGTTACATGAAGAACTGAGGGAAAGGAAGCAACTAGCCAATATTAGTGGGTCTCTTCTGTGCTCTGTAAGTGCATACAGGTAAATATCTAATTCAGACCAATACTGACTCCGCAGCCCTCCAAAATGTTGTCACTGCAACAATATCACACTTCACTTGAGTATCTGCCTAAGGAAAAACACCTATGCAGACACCACTGTATATATTTAAGACGTCAAGAGGGGCTGAGGCATATTAATTACATTATGAAAAGTATAATTTCTAAAGTTGTTCCTGTCTCTGCTGCAAGTGTTGCCATCAACCCTTGTGTCTCAGTATTACTAATAGAAACTTTAATAGCTACCAGCATGAGGCACTGATCAGCCAAGCACATCAGCATAGTGAGATCCAATATGTTGCCATCATGCAGAGAGAGAGAGTGTGTGTGTGTGTGTGTGTGTGTGAAGAGGAGGAAGGTTTGCTTGCATGTGTGTCTTGTTAGTGCTGGGTGTAACAGTGTAAGTGATGGCAGTAATGTGGGAATGACAAAGGAGCTCTTACTGTGAGCTATATGAAAATGTGAGAGATCAGTGAGGGTTCTGCAACTTGTCACATTCCCTGGTGAGTGTGCGTGTGCATGTATGTTCACATTCAGGTACAACAGAAACTGTCTCTGTGCTGGCATTTGAATTTGTGAGATGCGAAGACACAATTCTGTGTCTTATCAAACAAAGTAAACAACTCTCGTTGCCACAAAATTATGTACAAACTTCTAAGTTCTTAATGACTCGAAAGGTGATCCTTTGAATTCTCCTCTTGTGTCGCTATTACACTGGATCTACTGGCCTGAAATTTGGTACACAACTATTGCTAAGATATTTTAAAGAACCTGTAGGATTAACTGGCATCTTACGATGAGGTTGCAGATAGCAACCGTCTGAAAACCCCCTCTGCTCATCCCTCTTTTTCAAAACATGTTGGAGGTAACATGACATGGCAAGAGGCCCTTTCCAGAGCAGGTGATTGGTGGGATACTGTAGAAACATGGCAGTGCAATGTAGTGAGCTCTATGCTCCCTGTGTAGACGTAAAGTGTGCTTGCTAAACCTTTATTCAGAAGTTATGGATTAACCTCTAAACCCAACTCTAACCCATAATTTCAAAATGATAGGACACTAACCTCATCTGTAGGAATGTACTGCATTAGTGTCATTCTTACTCTCTTTCTGTGATGTGTAAATGTGAAGGTCTCCCTTTTGGTCGACTACAACCACCAAAAACACTATATTCATCAGCTAAAACATCACTCAGTCCACTTGCAGGCAGCATTAACAAAGCTCAGACTGATCTATCAGATGTCTTAGTCCTCCACTCGTTCACACACTGGATGACACACTTAACCAGTTGTTAAACTGAAGCACAACAATCATCCATATCACTTTCCTGTCAGCACCTGTTTCTGCCCCTCCTCCCCTCATTTTGCCTCCCGTCCTTGTCTCCTCTCCTCTCTAATTACCCTCCCATCCCTCCTCCCTGGCACCGGACCTGCCTTCGGCTCTCAGCAGGATCCAGAGGGGCGGCTGCAGCAGCTGTGCCCCCAACAGGGGCTCTGCTTTCTAGGGAGTTAGCTCTGGATGGTGAAACTCAGTGAACCGATCTGGGAGGTCACGATGCCAGACATTCAGAGCAGAACGAGGTGAATGTGGTGGAGCAGAGATTTGAACCTGACACTAGAGGGTGCTAGTGGTTCAGCAGTAGCAGTTCACTCCAGTGTGTTGCACTTCTCTCAAATCAAACTTTTGAGAGCCGGCCACCAGCCACAGCATTAAACATGACATTGCAACATTAAAGCCTTTAAGATGAATGAGTGCCCATGCAATAACCATATGTCCTCATCCTATGTTCTCATTTTTGTCTGTACATAAGCTTGGATCATCAGGGATTTTAACCTCCTAAAGCTACAGAGCCATCTGAAACACCATTTAAATCATGTGACACTAATAGTGCCACTTCAGTCCTCTGAGTGCTTCAATTAGTGTTTGCATGTTGAACAGAGGAATCTACAAAGGTATGTAATGTCACATTACAGATAACCACAGAGAAAGTGACCCTTTGGAGATAATAAACCTTTATTTAAATCAAAGAGCAGATAAAAACATTAAGGCAGACGAGCAGCGAGCGTTGAGCTGCAAAATGGAACGTCAGAATTTAACTATACAAGGCTTGATCCGTTCATAAAAAAATAGAAAATTATGAAGCCAGAGAAAAAAAAAAGGAAACACAATGTGAAACAGAACGTGTGGGTCTGTGTTTGTTTGTGTATGACTGCATTCAAGAGATTTATCATGTCTATGTCTATTATGCACTGTTGTGTGAGTGTATGTGTGTGTGTGTGTGTGTGTGCATGCAATTTGTATGTGTGATCATGAGTGAACAGGTGCTTGCAGGACACATTTTTTTTCAGACGTTAAATCAGTAAAACAATAAAGTGCTGTTATTATTGACCTTCTACGACTGAAGAGATTTCCAGCCTCGAAATAAAACAAGTAAAGCAGCTAGACTCTCCAGTACAGAGTTAGTAACAGCCACCTAAAGTGCATGTGTCACAGGGGGAAATGTAAACAAAAATCAGAGACACTAAAGACTTTTTTTTTTGCATTCTATAAGCAACTTGGTGAACCAGTTTTTGCTAAAAAGTAATTCATTCTGATGAAGTTCTTTGTCTTTCATGTTGCCGTGCATTTCTTTAATAACTCTGATTTAAGTTTAGAGGTTTGTGACACATTTCATATCGTCCAGTGTTTAATATTTACAGTTGCAGTCACATACGCAGCACAGTGGGTTAGACAGCGGCACCAAACAGCATCTTTTAAGACAGTTTCCAAGGTTTCTCTTTCTTTACTGTGACAGGATGGGGGACGTCGACACAACAATGAATCGATATTTCTATCATGATTTGAATGACTGCAACTGTTGTTTTCAGTAGAACAACATTAAAATGTAACAAAAATGATTTTCAAGCTTTCCTAAATGAGTAAATGACATTATTGGGTGGTGCTTTATGCGTGTATTAGTGACACAGAGTGTAACTAGGACCAGCTAAGATGTCCCTGCCCTGAGCTGTCCAGTGTGCAAGTGGAAATTCAACGCTAACGACACACAGGATTCACTTTGTGGTCTTTGGGGGCATTGATGAGCTAACCCTAATCCTAACCCTCCAGGAGACTCAACCTTTCAGACAGATTTCTGTCTCTATTTTAATTACCTTTCCTTCCATCAGCTAAGTTAGCTCAACAATCAGACTGGAAACAGTGAAAACAGCTAGCCTGGCTTGCTACAAACAGAAAAACATCTGCAGTTTGAGCAGGAATTGTTTGGAATTAAACTAATGTGTTATTTAGATGCTGGTGGGTGGACTGTTTTATCTAGTTTAGACAGAGCCATGCTGACTGTTTACCCTGCTTTTGCCGTCTTAATGCTGATCTAACTGCTGCTGCAGCGTTTAGCTTCATGGTCTTTTGTCATAGACAGCAGAGTGCTATCAATTTCTTTTTTTGTTGTTGTTGTTGTTGATGTATTTCTCTCAGCTGCTGCTCTTGACATTTTAAATTTCCCCTCGGGGATTAAATTAAGTATTCTTTCTTTCTTTCTTTCTTTCTTTCTTTCTTTCTTTCTTTCTTTCTTTCTTTCTATCTATCTATCTATCTATCTATCTATCTATCTATCTATCTATCTATCTATCTATCTATCTATCTATCTATCTATCTATCTATCTATCTTCCAACTCTTGGTCAAAAAGCTAGAAATCAGTAAGTTTCCCAAAAGTGAGAACTCCTTTGAGTTTGTCTTTCACCTTTTGAGTGTGCCTGGTAAAGCAGGAACTACACAGAAATGGATTTAAGTTCTTTAGCAGGTGTTTGCACATCTGTTTGTGGACAGGTTTTGTCATTTGTGATGGTTTCACAATATCACAAAACTTTGTGGCTGAGATCAAAATGAAGTTCTAGGTTGAAAGATGCGTGAGGTCCAACGCATGAGCAGTGAGCACTCATGGGTCAAAAGGTCAACATTGATGGGTTGTGCAGTCCTACCTACATGTGTCCATCCAGCAGAAGTTCAGTTGGATCACTTCTCAGTTTGGACACCTTTTTTTACTAAAAATTATATCTCCATCGAAACCACCAAATATGGCCGCGCTCTATAGTGCAAAAAATATGAAATGCTTCTTCACTACAATTACCTTAACACTAAAAGTTCTAAACTAATCTGGATTCAAGTGAAATACAGCTTTTAATCAAATTTCCATTCTCGATCCCCTAATTTAGAAGCTTTTATGTTCATACATGCTGCGTCCTCTGAATGTCCTTTGAGTAACGAGACACTGGGCTGCTCCATCGCTCCTCTGGACACAAACATGATCAATGACGAGTTTCTGCATAAGAAAAGTTCTACAGTTTGTCAAAAGCTTGTGTAAGGATGAAGAGAGTGCAGTTAAAAACTAACCAAAACTGAATCACATGGTTTAAAGTTGTTGTACTACAATATGCAGTCCATACGTTTGCATCTGCAAATTGAAACTGCAGTGTTTCTAACAGTGTGAGGAGATTTCTTATGGAAGCTACAGTATGTATTTTACACGCGTGTCCTCACCAGTCTCACGGTGCCTGGTTATCACTGCGAGGTCACGTCTGCTCAAGCACAGGCACAAATATAATAAAAGAGTTACAACTCTGTGTGGCAGGTCTGACTTCTTGATTTTTGTTAATCTACATCACACAATCATCAGATTTTCACCTTCTTGTGTGAAAAAGCAGCCAGAGAGTTTAAAGAGGATGATGTTTCAAGAAAAAAAAACAACAACCTTTAACCTTTACATTTAAAAAAGAAACAGACGAGAAGAAAGAAAGAAAAGAAAGAAAGAGACGTTGACTGGACATTTGACTTCTAAACTTGTTTGTGTGTGTGATTGTGCGCAGGTGTGAAAGTGTGTGTGTGCATGTGTGTGTGGTGTCACTTCTGGAGAGCCCAACCTCCAGAAACCTCCTACACCTACACACAGCCACACCTCATTGGTTAAACAGGCCTATGAGCTGAAACAGCAGTGTCCTCCTCATCTAGTGATGGTTTCACCTCCTACGTTCAAAGCTTGTTAAACTGCTGACTCCAGCACAAACAGAAATCACTCTAAACACCTTTGATTTGTGTTTTTGTTTTTGCAAAGGTTTCTTTCAATGTTTGCTCTTTAGCAAAGAAAGCAAGAAGCACAGAGACATGAGTAAATCCTAAGTGAGTGTGTTCATGTGTGTGTATGTGTGTTTCTCCGCATCATTCGCCATTTCAGTGTTTATGCATCTGAAAGCCCATCCATCCATTCATCCATCCATCCATCCGTCTGTGTATTTATGTGTTTATCAGTCAGTCTTCTTGGCCCACGCCAGGTCGTCTGACCGAGGTTTCTGCCCCGTCACGCATTCGATCAACCACTCCATCCGTCTCCAGAAGCCCAGCTGGTCCAGCGGGTAGTTGCACCAACCTGGGATGTAAGGAAACATGAAGAAACAAAAGAAAAAGGAGGAAGTCAGGAAGGTGGAGAGAAGAGAGGGAGATGCAAAACACAGATGAGAAATGATGGAGCGATAATCAGATAAACATTTTATTTATGTTTATTTTTGAACTTTTATAGCATTTAAGCCACATCACACCACAGTCTCAGACCCCTGCTGTATTTAGATATTTGTTTTGTCTCTGACCCCACCCACTGCTTGAACTGCACCCACAGTGTGAACACAGGCTCGTATTGACCTGCTTCTCATCATCCTTCATAAGTCACTGCTGCCTTTTCCGTCCAGACACTCGACTCTACACTCTTGATAACTTCTTTCTCTTTTAGTTTTTAATCTTTCCACTTCCACTTGTCTGTCCTTCACTTTTCTTACTTGTACCATCTTCTCTTTCACCTCCGATCTCCTGTCTCACTTCTGTCACAGGGACAGAGACATGCTCAGCCCCTGATAGCAAACACAAACACACACACGTGATCTCACACACACATGCTCTCTCTTATGCAGTTGACAAGACTTTAATGACTGTGAATATAAAATGGCTGCAGGCCAACAAACACATGAACATGTACATAATGTACACATTAATGCATACATGACTCCACAGCACTGTGGACTCTGAACACACAGTCATGTCTTTGCTGAGCATGACACACACATGTACCGACGTCACTGCTTTAGGAGCAGCTGAGCACTCCCCTGACATTTGAGATGAAAAGCCATTTTACTATTATTACCACACACACAGAACTGATGCATTTGCATGGAAAGCATTTGCGTAAATGCCATTTTACTTTTGTGAGCCAATAACAACAAACACACAAATGCAGATATAAAAAAGAAATCAAATACATAAGTATACCCACACACACACACACACACACACACACACGAAGTAAATACAGACATTCACATGGGCTGTGTGTACTTAGCCCTACCCTTGTCTGATGCTCACACCCCACCACCCATGATGTGTTTGCATAGGGTGCGTGCTATAGCTGCAGGGATGTGTATGCGTAAAAGTGTGTGTGTGTCCCTCCAGTGACCGTCTCTCTGCTGGAAGACATGAAGGAGCCAGAGGTTTTGTTTGATTTCATTCTTTTCCTCCACCTCTCCTTCTTCCTCTTCTCTCTCGCTCCATTTCTCCTTATTTTGCCACATACTCTTTTTTTTTCATTCTTCCAAATCCCTGCTTTCTACCCTCCCACTCTCTCCCCTCCCTTCCTTCCCTGTCCTCCATCCCCCCTCTGCCTGTGAAGTCCTATTTGTTAGAACAGACAGCAGGTTAGCATTAAATATACATGGGGATTGTCAGCCGGTGGCGAACACAAAGGCAACTAGGCGAGCCCCAGTGGAATCCAAGCCCGGCCTAGGCAGCCAGGCTGGGGGAGCAGGGGGCCGTCACTGTCCCCTGTGGGCCTCCCGACCGCCAACAACCCACCTCCCACCACACACACACACACACAGGTTAGAAACTGAAGAGGAGGTCAAAAAGACTAGTACACGCACAGATGCTCAAGTATGCAGATGTACGAGGACGAGTGTGTGAGTGTACAAACACACTCTTTCCCTGTGCCACCCCGCCACCCCCCACCCCGCTCAACTTGCTCACCCACACATCTGTCGTCCGCAGGGGCACAGGGTGACGTACAAGCTGAATCCCCCTTGTGTATCCTCCCTCTTCCCTCTCCCTCCCTCCCTCTCACCCAGATGCACACAGAATACTGAATGTGGATCTATTACGAAGGCCTCGAGTCTCTAAAGACACACACGCGCAAACAGAACAGTTTCTTTTAGTTATTCATAAGAAGTCAACAGACAGACAGACATGGCCGCCATTTTATTTTAATCTGTCGAGAACCGCAAACGAAATCATTCTGGAGTCATCAGCTCCAATTATGGCGATCTAAAATGGCTGCCCACCACATAAACACTAATAAACATCTGGCAGGAGTCAGCAGTCAGACATCTGTAACATGTGTAACTGATGCAAAATGAACAGAGAGTATGGTAAGTAAATTCATTATGGTGAATATTTTTGTTTGAAGACTACTTACTTAACACTTCTTACTTCTTTTGTGATGGAAGTAATATGAGTTAGAAACAAAGTCTTGATCAGGACTCATGTAGCTAGCTGAGCGCTGATTATACCGTACCACTGTGCTTTTCAGGGTAGTTCATCTTGTGTATGTTAAAAAAGAAACAGGACAGACAGACTATTCTAAAACAAACTGGCCCCAAAGTAAAACCTCAATTCAACATGAGTTAGTACATTTCCAGTGAAGCTTCACTGCATCAACGAGGTTAGGAAATAACAGCACAGCTTGTGCTGCTCTGTTTTGGGATGTGTCTAATGCAACATGACCCAGTGTGGTGAGGAAATCCAAGAACAAGAAACCAGATTGTGAGACTTCATTGTCAGACTCCTCAATGTGTAGGTCAAAACACTGTTGCAGCAGCTTGTTACCACAGACAGGAAAGTGCTTGCGGCTGAAAAACAAAGCTTTGCCAAAGAACATGAAGACAAGTCTGATGATTATGACTACTGGCAGGACATTCTTTGGTCAGAGGAAACCAAAATTAATGTGTCTGGGTCCAGCATGTTGGTCATGGACCTGGCCCAAACCACCACAGTGACTATACAGTGTCAATTGTGACACATGAATGTAGATCGTGTCCATTCAGCCAACAATCTGTTTTTCATCCATGTCCTGATTTATCAAATTTAATGTGACAACATTTGTTGATTTGAAAATTTACTAATTTGAAACCAGTTCTCACCTGTAGTGATGCAGTAGTACGTTTCATGTGGTGAGACGTGGTGGATACGGTGGTGTTTCCGTGGCAACACAAGATGCCAGTCCTGGAGCAGCATGACCCAGCACGGGAGGCCAAAGTAGGAGTGACTCCACTTGTGGATCTGATTGGTCAGCGTCACAAAAACGGCCAGGGCAAAGACGTAGCAGTCCCAAGGATAGGCCGCCGCCAAGGCCTCTGAAAAAGTGACAGGAAACAGACGAGACGTTTATGTGGAGAGAAAAGAGGAAAGAGAGAGAGCGTAAAGTTAATAGAATAATTGATCAAACTGTTTAGTGTAATGAAGAGGGCCAGCACGAAGGCATAGCACTCCCACAGAGAGGATGCTGGCAGGAGCCTTGGAGAGATGTAGAGACCGAGGGGGAGGATGAAGAACAAGGGGGAGAGATGGGGAAGAGTGGCAGCAGGGGAGAGAGGAGGAGATGACAGAGACATATAAGTAGGATGATGAGGAGAGAATGTAAAACAACCTGATACATAACGTACTTTAACATAACAGCAGAAAGAAAGGAAGCCATGATGATGTCTTCCAAAGATTACAGTCTAATGAATTCAGAGTTTCCAGGAGCAGATCAATCATCTGACTTCAAGTGAACACATTATTCCAGGCTGTTTTCATCACGGTGCATCACTGCAGCACCACGGGCATCAGAAACAAAACTTAAGTCAGTCAGTCAGGGGTGAGCTCTCTGCTCCGGTGTGCCATCACACAAGAAAATCTTTCTCTCCAAATTCCGTCTGTTCTTTATTGAGCATGTAAAATCCCCACTGATCTTAAAATGTTACAACGAATCATCACCCCTCACCTTTAAATATCTAAACGATTTCTGCTATTCATTTCTCATCCTCAGAAAGAGCTACACATCACTCCTGCAGAGGCGTCCTGGGCCTGGACAGAAAGTGTGCCGTGTTTGTGAAGGTGGAGCAGGAGTTAAGGTGGAGGCTGGGGAATAGGGGACAGCAGTTTACTGACCCAACTGAATTTGGAGGGCAGTGTATTCTTATATGAAGTTTTCCTTTTTGTGTAAACACTATAGATCATCATTACATTACACTACCTCAACCATCAAGTCTGTTATAAGATAGTCTTTCAAATTTCTTGTATCCCATAATAATTTATTCAAAAAACTTCCATTTGCATATCCACAGGTTTAAAAAACACCATACCTTTCCTTCTTTTAGTGTCAAAAATCTGCATGTGATTAACAGCGGAAGACACACCTAGCTGCTTGAGTACTCCATGCATTTCTCACCAGACATTATACATTGCAAATTAAGATTTTAACATACAATGAAATTATTAAAAACCAAGAGCAAAGTGCATTTATTCAATCTGTTATTTGAGCATGTTATTTGAAATCGATGAGTAAATGTATAAATATGGACCAACATAAAATGAAAAAACAATTGAAAAACTATTTAGTAGCATCGTCATGGCAGCACAAAAAAGTAAAATCAAACAAAAGCACCACAAGACCATAGAACACAGACAACAGATAAATAAAGAATAGAGAGAGAGAAAAAAAAGAAAAATAAGCATGCTCATTTGTCTGCTAGTATGTGTAGCTGAGACTGATGGAACGTCATTAGTTTTGCTTTTATTGGCCATAAATCCTCCAGCTACGCTGCTAGTGCGGCTAAAAATGTGAATAATCGGTGTCTGTCCACTGAGTTCAAGTGTTAATGAGGTGTCCTAAATGTGGACTATTGCTAGGCCTGGAACCATGAAAATAGTTGTTGAGGATGTCATTGGTATCTGGGGATCGTGTGTTGTGTCAGTGTTGATTTGAGCTGACAGGTGACAAACTCGTCAGGACTCGCACACACAGGAGCAGCTGTGTGCAGCATTTCTGGAAATAATCATATGCAGGGAAAGAAGTCTGCATCGCGGCTGATGGATGTACGTGGAGCTGTTCCGCCCACACCTGCTTCATAAAATAAGCGAGTTTGGTTTCCATCAGTCTCATCTGCCACCTGCTTAAAGCCACACAGAGGTCTGCAGCCTGCCTCTCTCACTTCTCCCTCTTGTAATTCATTGGAGTCTTTCTGTCAGTGTGACTTACAGCTGTCCTCTCTCTGTCTGCCTCCACCCCTCGTTCCCTCTCTTTGGTTAAGACAGCGATCTCTTGACCCCAGTTCAAGTGCAGACATGACAGTTGGAGATGTCACCTCACTGCTTTCAGCGTTCCCCTATCTACTTCTGTCTCTGTCTTTGTCTGGTGACCGCTTGACACCGCGAGGGGCCTGACATGACAGGTTTAGATGTCATCTTACCGCTACATGACCCTCCACCACCCTCACCCCCCAGCCTGTCTCGCTGCCTCTCTCCTCCATGCACTCTCACCCTCTGTCTCAAACTCTTAGCGGTGACCTCTTAAGGCGCGGACATGACAGGTGTAGATGTCACTGCACCTCTCCCTGTCTCTGTCTCGTGACCTCCTGACTCACTGCGGTGCGTGACATGACAGGTGTGGATGTCACCTACAAGTGGGCCTCGCCACTGCCGTCTCCCCTCTAATCTTTCCTTCCCTCTCACCCCTTATTCGATGATCCCTCCTGTGGGCAAGCAGCTGACCTCTGCGTGTTTCCTTTTCACTCCTTTTTCCTCCATTTCTATAGTTTTGTTAGATCCTTTCCATTTGTATCAGAATTCTCAGTCCTTACAACTTTATCATTACAGATTTTCACATGTGACATGTCTGAATGAGGCCTTAGCTTTTAACCCTTGTTTCTATGACTTTGACCTTGATGCATGTAATGGAAAGACCTTGTTTAAGTTGCATACTTGGTTTGTACAGTTATATGAATTGGAAAGTAACTGATATAGTTATATATCTATATATTGCAAGATATGTTAAAAAGGAAAATTGTACTATAACCAAAATAATACAATATTACTTATACTAATACTTGTGATACTAAATTATGATGATTTACCAGTCTGTTTTTTCAACACTTAAAACCGCTGGGGTCAAGGGTTCCTCATTTCTAAAGAGCAACAACACTCCAACCCTCGACCAGCAGACATATCGTGTAACTCCATAACTGACTCAGGCATATTTCATGCAGTGTTGGGATCATTATTTCTAAGTTAAAGAGTAAAAATGGAGGCTTCTTGCAGGTTCATTCTTTGACTCGATACCTAGCTAACTTGGGTTACAATCACTATCACATCACAGATAATCACTCAGAGAGGCTGTGAACAGGATAACCCCACGACACTGCGGCTAACCCCGCCTCCTCTCCTCTACACCCATCATTGATCTTTTGACTCGCTCTGAAGTGCAGACATGACAGGTGGAGGTGTCATCTCCTCAATAACAGGCTGCTCTGCTTCTCCTGCTGACCCTCCTCCTCTGGTCCCTCCCCTTTTGCCCCACACTCATAAGGTCACTGCACATGATTACCAGCAAAAGTGCTTTCCCCTGATCAGTGGACACACTTCTCTCACTTCAGAGGTTGGGATACTTTGGCAACTTGCAAAAGGAAGTGACTGCTAGAGATTGTTAGACTGTCACCATTACACCATTGTTCAGGGCTTTCTGTGCTTTATCACCAAGTGAGAAAATGCAGTTATGTTTGCATGTGTGTGTGCTACCTGGTGTGTAAGTGAGGAACTTGTAGGCCATGTGAGCCAGGGGTAGGATGGGGATCATGCAGTTGTCGCCATTGGTCTCGATGAAGTCGTGGCGAGTGATGGCAGTGGGATCGATGTGGTGCTCCCTGAACGGTCGGATGAATGCCTGCAAGGACAACAAGTCAGAGGAGAGAGACATTATGGGAGCTGCAAATCTCAAAACAGTACAGTTACCCAAACATTTTTCCTTGATGCAGGTTATAATGTGAGACAAATGTTGACCAATCATGAGTTTATTTTTTGTGCGATGGAAGAGACACACAAAAATGCACTGCAGTGAAACACTAACTAAAACTCTTCTTTCCAATAAAAGGCAATTCAGTACAAGAATATGTTTTATGTTTATCCACACAGATACAATCACAGTGTTTCTTCAAAGTGCAGCAGTCTCCTGACAGAAGCATACAGTGTGATGTTACTGAAAAATCAATTAATCATTTCTGCAATAGCCACAAAAGACAGTTTTATGGCGAAATTATTTTATACCTCAGACTTGATTGATAACCAAACACCAAGATCCTATTAAATTCAGCGCTATAAAAGGAACAAAATGACACTATACTGAATAAGCTTTTCTCTGAGCTAAAATTATACACACTCACTTTCTGCTAGAGGGAAACAGTGTGATAAACAATAAGCACAAAAACAGGGGCTTGACAATCGCTGCTAGATGTTTTTTTTTTTTTAAACTTAATTTACATGCACTTTAAATCAGAATAGAAAACAGACAGCAAGCAAATGCAGATCAGATGTGCATGCACACACGCACACACGCACACAGTGCGACTCAGCAGTGTCCAGCATCCTGCGCAACCCCAAAGCTCATATCCAGCATCCTAATAAACCCCGGAACAGCAGTCGACTCGCACAAACACACTCATACACATAAATGACCCATGGACGCCTGACACAAACTCAAAAATTGCGAGCTTCAAACACACACAGTCGCAAACCCCACTTGCACCGCGCAGAAGCAGACACCTGTCTGTGAGGGCATGGGGGTCTCAAATGAAAGACTGAATCTGAATCTCACAAGCACAAAAGAGGACAAAAAGAGACACACATGCACAAACAGGATAAAGGTAATTTATTTCCCTCTGCGGATAAAGCAAAACAAGGAAGGCTTGCATCTTCATTGCCACAGTATGTGTGTGTATACGCATGCAGCCATGGACACATCAGCATGAAAACTCATTATTGTTGTGCTAGCTGTTCGAACCCATCTCTCTCTCTCTCTCTCTCACACACACACACACACACACACCTACCTATCTGTCGGCATTGTTGGTAGGTGCCACTGCAAACACAGAAACTATCTGTTGACATCTTCACTATAATGTTCCCTTCTCCGTTCTCATCTGCCTCTCCCCCACCTCTCCTCTCCCATCACCCCCCTCCTCTCACCGCAGCCCTCAGCCAGATGAAAGGCCGGCTAAGCTGTGGAGGTCGTGCTGAGCGGGGCGGCATCAGTGCTCCCAGTTAATGGCGGGCCACCGGTCGCTGCGTGTCCTCTAATCCCACACCGTTTAACGGCCTGCCTCGCACGACATCCGTTAATCACCAGCTCACATCGCCCATCGCCCCAGCAACCAGCGCTGTCCCACTGGCTGGACAGACACGCCCTTCCACCCCCTTCTTTTCGTTTATGTCCTCCCGACCTTTTTACTGTATTTTCATCTCACTTTTTGTTGGTGTCTTTTGCTCCGTCTCCCTCTTTTTGCCCAAATCTTTCTATCTTCGCTTTCCTCTGACTTTTCATTTCCCCGTTTGGCCTTCAAGAAGAAACTAATCTCAGTCATTCAATTAACACTCCTTCAATGCTCCAATCAGCTAATCAGCCTCATTAGAGAGTTGCCTTGAAGTAGACACATCTGATAAAGATGTAACAAGTAAAGAAAGAGGGGAAACTGACACAAGGAGAGATGTAGCGATGCTTTTAAAAGACTACTGCAGAGGAAAAACAGATACTGAGGAAGGATCTTCAAACATATATCCCTAAACTGTAAGCACATCTGGCAAATTTCAATGTGAATCGAGCATCATTGGGAACTAATGAGCGTGACTTGGTCCTCAAAGTGGTGTCATTAGAGGACTGCTAAATCCTTGTTGAGTCAATTAAAGCTCCACGACATGATGACGACAAAAAAAAACAGCACGGCCCAAAGTCTCGCTGAGGAATAGTTCTAAACACTTCGGGGAAAATGTAATGCACTTTTTAAGATAGTGCCACAGTGTTAGTGCTGCGGAGAGAAAAGGCTTTTATGGATTCAAATCAAAGCAAATTGTTGTTATACAATTTCTAATGAAGAATATTAGCAGTGAGCTGAATGTGATCATCATCTTGACGTTTGATGGAGACAAAAAAACACATTTTTAAAGTTTAATTCACTGAATATTTTGATTCTTTTTTTAATCCTCTTTCTTTTAATGTAGCTCGTGTACTTCACACCAGTGGTTTATGTAGAAGGAAATCTCTTTAAAAAAAATGCAACTTCTCTTCCTAGTGTTGATAAGATGTTGATTTTTCAGTAACTGTCATGATAAGATGAGAACAAGTGCACATTTCCATTAACTTTAAATTAATCTTCAAGTGTTTTTTTTTTTTTGTGTGTGCGAACATGAGAAAATGACAAACTCACTGATGCATTACAGAATTTCTGTGCTGCTCTCCACTTCAAACGGCCTTGGTGGCTTTGGTCAAATGGGCGTTTACATCATTAGCTTTGGTGACAGAGAGCAAGGGACCTCACCTGGAATCAAACCAGGAGTGTTGATATATTAACTTTATTGTTGACCATTTGAACTGTCTGCTGGGGTGGAGCTATGTTAACAATGTGTGTGCGAGACATGAATCCCGTCACGGAGACGACGCAGTATGACAGTGTATTTTATCCGTCTCTATCTTGCATTGCGACTTCTCTTGTTGTTTGAAATGGCAACTGAACTGCACTGTTTTTTGCCTTCAGTGATAGTTTGTAGATACAGAGCGGGAACACGGGAGAGAGCCATGACATGTAACAAAAGGCACTGGCTGCTCTCCAACCTGACACGTTGTTGATGATTTCACTCAGGTTTCTTTACACTTACACACACACACACACACAAACAAAACTGCTTATGAAAATGGAAACACATCTTATCTGTGACCTTGACAGTAAAATAGTTCCTCAGATCCTGGAGCCCACACTGGTCTTACTTCTCTGGACTTTGATAGATAGAAAATGCAGTTTCCAGTGGCAGCTGTTACCGCTCCATGGCCTTCGCTGCTGGAAATATTATTTATGATCCTACGACAGAGGACTCTTATGACTGTTAGGTATCCCATTATGGTGTGTTTGTGGAGGGCAGGAATTCATATATTCATACAACATACAACCTTGGGTCCGCATTAATACTTCTACATGGGGTCTACAGTCCAACAAAGTCTTTAAAGAGGTCTTAACAAAAGAAAAAGGAACAGAGAAGAAAGTAAGGAGGTACACATGTATATGCGTCATACATACATACACAGCAGACGCAAGTAAATGACAGAACAAACAAATAACAAAGTGCAGGACTTGCTTCAAATGTTTCATCTGGCTTTATGACAGCAGCTACTATTAGCCTCAGGTGTTCTCCATCGTCCTCGTCTTTGATATTCAAACTAACCTTAACTGGGAGCACAGGCCTGCTTTATTCTCAGTCTCAAAACCCACACAGACACAAAAACAACTGACGTCGTGTATGCCAGACACACACACACACACACACACACACACAGACACACACACACTTTATTTTCCACTAGCCTATTGTCATCCCTCTGTTCTCTGCACAGGTCCATTCTTCTCTTCCAGTTAAAGTCTTTATTAGAAGTCTCCTACGGTGTCCGACACACCATGCAAATTTGTGACTGCTGCTGTGCTTTTGGTCCCAGTAACTACCCCAAACCCCAATAAATTCCACATCATAAATAAACATCAAACCACACAGTACCTTCAGAAAACTTAAAAAAAAAAAAACCTAACACTGGGCTCCAAAAAGCATAGTTCAGAGTCAATTGATGGTACTGTGTATGTACAGACATTAGGCAACAAAAAAATTCTCACTGATATAGACAGACACAGGATGATGCGACAGCCTGAGAGAAAAATCTAACAATACAGCCTAATCAACATTGAATCAAAGGAGAATGGCATCAACCATTAGAATTCATCACAATAAACACACCGTCAATAATGTGGTGTCTGGAGCCAATTAGTGTCAGACTGAGTTACAGTGATGGGATTTACCTAAAAGCTGTGATGCCTAAGCCTCCAAACCAGCAGCCTCCTGTGTAGAGATATTATCTCATGAAATATTACCATTTTACAGACTAACAAGTAAAACTATATCAATCAATTAAATTCTTCGACTCATCATTAAGCAGTTAAGACTGATTTACTGCTCTGTGCCTTTGCAACTCATTTATAATCTGCATTTAATTTGATTGAGTGGATGCTAATTTAGAATGCCACAAACTAAAAAAATGATGCATCTCAATAAATCTACAGCTGCCATCTTAAATTTACGTTCGGTTTGATGTTGATGCCTACTGAGATCGTCTCCTTGAAAAACCTTGAGTTCCCGCTGTTTGCCGTTTAAAACTTCAAAAAAAAAAAAAAATTGGCAGAACGTCTTTATTTAAACCCAACACTGACATGCTGTGTGCTTCATTTGAACTGGGAAGTTGGAATTTCAGAAATCCCAGTGGAAATTTCAACTGGAACACCCCCGTGAAGATGGAAAAAGGCAGAAGAACTTCAACTTCAATTCAAACCTAAAAATCTAAAATCAACAGAAGTGAAATGTGCCAAAGATACCACATAATACACTGCTATTAACTGTAACTATTGCTGTCAATAACAACAAAGACAAGCTTCTACCTTGTTGCACTGGGATCTGGTCAACTCACATCATTCCCAGCTCTGACTCCCCAGGTAAATGCCATGTGGCAGTGCGATTGTCTGATACGGTTACTGTTGCCAACGTGTTTGCAAGTGCAGAGCAACACTGCCATTCATATGAATCATTTATTCATTCCAGCTACAGTAAATGCTCCAGTGTGCATCGTCTAGTCAAACTTTGTCTGATGAGCCCACAGCCTTGGCACAGATCTCGACTTTTCTCTCAGACATCTCCACATGGATGAAGGAAAATCAGCTCTCCCAGTCTAAACTCTTAAGTCATCAAATCGTTATTATATCAACATCAAATATGGCTGCACAATTGCTCGCAATGCAACTGAAATTATAATATGAGCAAGTGCAGTAGTGGATAAAGGTAAAATGTGTCACAACATTGTTTTGCATTGTTAGCACCGTAAGTGTTGTGTTGCTACAGAGATGACCTGACCAACAAATCATATTCTCAAGTAAAGTATAAATAAATATAAATACCATTTTTTA
>OMNW01002381.1:3623-14083 GCA_900303245.1 Selene dorsalis | reverse complement strand
AAGAAAGCAGAGCTCTGGGTTCGACCCCTCGTCTCTCTCATATTATATTGAGGCGTGGACCGTGGCTCTGTGGTCGTTTCGCCTGCCTGATGCCCCCCGCCTCCCCACATTCACTCTGCCATGTGTGTGGGCACAAACAGAAGTACGCTTGGACGCATCTACACAGAGGTTGCTGCCTGATCATATGATGTCTTAATCAGTCAATACAGGCTACCCATAGATGGCCCAGAACCGTCTCTTATCCTAGGCAATTAAATAGCTTGTTTGGTGCTTTCCAAGACAATAAAAATGTTTCCTGATGCAGCACTACTATCAAAAGAACATCACAACAAAAGCAATTTATATAACTGGTGCACTAAGTATCCATAAAGAGCCTTTTCTGATCTGCCACTCCTATGATCATGGTTTGACAAGGTCTGTAAGATGACAGACAAATCAGGGACACGATTAAAAGACAGTAATGTGCCTTGACATGAACCACAATGTCTTCAGCATCGTAAATGTAACATGCACTGTTGGCACATCTCTCAGCATTGTGTCTTTCATGGAGGGCCACACAATGCTTTCATCTTGTGTCAGCATAGGCCACCATCCTATTTCACAGAGAAGAAGCATCTCTATCAGACTGGCTCTCTAAATTCTTACATCCCAGCAGCCACCGTACATTGACCTCTTCTGTCTGTGTGGCCAGTCCAATGTCTGAGCTACAGGTGTTCAGTGAGTCACTTACTCTGATGCAATGTTGCACTGCAGCATGTGTTGTTTCAATAGACACATGCCATTGGACACCTGTAGCACTTAAAGCTTTTACAATCTGGGTTTTATATTTTGTTACTCTGGATATTAGCTCTGTCATGGTAACACTATAGTCACCAAAGTAATGTCTTGGATCGCAAAGCTAACAATATATCAGTGTTTTTAAGTGCGAAGTGTTTTTAAAGTCGAGCCACCTCCTGGATGTTTCCCTCATCTCCACACAGGATCTGAAGCTCGGATAGACTGACCATCAGGGTCTTGGTCACCTCTGTTGCCAAGGCCCTTCTTCCCCCTGCTGCTCAGCTTATCCAGGCAGCCAGCTCTTGGGTTAGAGTCCTGTTTTTTTCCGAAATTTAAGAATTATGGAGGCCACTGCGCTCTGTGCCTCCCCATAATCCTGTCTCTGAGCTCTGCAGGCAGTGAAATGCATCATCAGCTCTGAGACTGTATGAAGACAGGTGTGTGACTTTCCAGATCATGTCCAATCAGTTCAACATGATCTTTTTAATTTACAGACATTCCCCAAATCCTGTCTTCACATTATCCCTAAGTATACACTGATGAGGGAATAAATGATTATTATTTTTTTAGTACAAGGTTGCAACATAACAAATTGTGAAAATATTGAAGGGGTCTGAACACTTTGTGAGTGCGCTGTAAGTGCTTGGGAAAAAAAAAACAACAAATGCATTTTCTGGAGAGGACAGTCTCAAGGCACATGTGTAACTACAATTTACAGAAATCTGATTTAGATTAGGCTGCACTAATGCATGCAGGTTACAGTGGAACGGAGCAGAGCAACATATTGCCTGGGAGGGGGTAGAGAGTAATAGAGGTAGTGTGTGTGCATGTGTGTGCATGCATGTGTGTATGTGTGTGTGTGTGTGTGTAGGGGGGTGGGGGTGGGCTGAGCTCACAGCTGGGAGAATGGTGTGCTAACCCTGCCAAAGCCTCAGCACATGACTCCCACCACTTGTCAAAATCACCATGTGTGCAATAATGTGATTACAGTCTGGTTACTATTATGATTTAAAACAACAGCTTGTGCGGAATGGAAGAAACGCACTGCCCCGCAGAATGTGTGTGTGTGTGTGTGTGTGTGTGTGTGTGTGTGAGGGTAGGAGAGGGGCTGGAGGGAGGGAGAGGGGGGTAACAAGAGTAGGGAGGGAGCGTGTTGGATTTGTGCCCCAGCTTTCTCCCTTCTTTCTCCCATCTATGCCCTGCAGGGGGACACTGGGTGGGGGTTTCAGGGTGACTGTCTGGGTCTTGTCATGGATTTACAAGTTGGGGGAACACTTTATGTCATTTTCTCCCCCTATGTAGCCCCTTACACCATCCACAGCCTCCCCCCTTCCTTTCATTCCAGGTTACACAATCACTGCACTGCACACAAGGGGTTGTCATCACAGGTGCAGCCGAGATTGGCCAGGATAAAGGAACGCTTCCAGCTCAAGATGTTTTTCCCCTCTCTTTTCTTTTTTCCCTCAACCAGCTCCTTCCTTCTCCTTTCTTGTTTTCCCCTTTCTTCTCATATCCTCTTATTCCATGTTTTACTCATATTTGTTGCCCACTTTTCACTTGTTTCCACCACACTGACCCATTTCCTTCCAAACGTATCTTGTCAAGGCGGGCTCTGTTTTAAAAAGGGGAAAACAAGTAACTATTACTACCACACAGGGTTTGTCTTTTGCCTTGATTACCACAGGATCGCATCCACTCCGACTGCCCCGATCCAGCCAGGAACCCAGCCCAATCTCTCACTCATACATGCCTCTTGTTGGTGCCTGCCCTTTGGCTCACTCCTGAGGAGCAGTCAGGCAGCCAGCAAAGCAAAGGTGTAAGATCACCAATTTGCCAATATTGTGAATACGTGTCTGTTTGTAATTACGCAGGAAGGGTCTTTCGGCTTCTCAGCCACATGAGAATGGTGAACCTCCTTTTTGGTGGTACAGCCTTGGCCGCAGGGCCGAATGGAAAAGAGAGAGGGAGGGATGGAGGAAGGGAGGGACCGAGGGAGGAGAGTAAACTGTAACCAGGCAGCCCAGCATGTTAGAAGCTGGACCTGATCCACACAATGCCAGCCGGGCATGAAGGCAGCTCTAACGATTCCCTCCTAGGCATCTGGAAGTGGGAGAGAGAGAGAGAGAGAGAGAATGAGTGAGGCCCACAATGCCACCCATCTCGGAGCTCAGCTAAGGAAAACAAACGCCAGCGGTCACAGAGAGGGGATTTCCGGTTAGAGTCACCTAATACCTCCCTGGAATCTCAGTGGTTTGGAATCCAGAGCTGTGGAAGAGCTCAGGCTGGTATAAGCCACACAGCAGAGATGTAATTCTACTTTTAAGTTTCACCTCTCTGTGTTAAACTCCGATGGCTTAGCATCAGGCTCCACATCACCCTGTCTACCGGCTTAGCTCAGATGAAGGAAATAACAGTGGATTTCACTGACAAGAATGGAAAGATCAAGTGAAGTTATCCAGTTTTACAAATCAGCAAAATCCCCAACCATATGACTTCCCCACTGCTCACTTTAATTCATATTTTTCCCATGATTGATCTTCATTTATAACAAGTTTGGGCTTTAATTTCTATAAACTTACAGCCAGACACAAGAATTTAAAGCAGGCACTTGGCACAGCCAGACTCTGCTCCTGAGACTGGGACATGGTGTGAATGAGATCAGGTGCAAGATCTCAGGCCTCAACCCCAGTGACAGGATGTGTTTGATGTGCGTAAGAACCGAGCTAACCAGGTGGCGTAAGCAGAAATGTTCAGTAACCCTGGTAGCGAGCCCCCTTATCCGAGGCCTTGCCTTAATTCTTTCACCAAGTCCTTTCTCACAACAGATGTTATTAGACAGACAAAACCCAGACTCCTAATAGAAATAGTTTCAAAAACTCCCTGATGGCTTTTTAGGAGGAGAACCGATTGTGAGGCATATGTAAGGTCGTGTGTGCTATGGGTTTTGGTCCAATAGGTTTTATGGCCTCTTTTGTGTCTTGCGATGAAACATCTGTGCACATTTGTGGACAGGCTACAGTTGAGAGCACTGGGTGCATACATGTCTCGTGTGTACTAGGTGCGGCCCAAGCTGTTTACATCTTGGACGCAGTCTGTGCTTTCACCAGAGTGGTACATGTCCTATGAGCTCTCCAGCCTCTCTAGTTTCTCCAAGCACTTTCAGTCAGGGGTTTATGTGTTCCAGGGTCTCTGCGATGAGACAGCTGTATGAGAGAGTGTGGACATTTACAAAAAAAAATTGTGCACGTATGGGCAGGCCGCCTCAGAGCAACTCATAGCCCATGTGACCCTTTGCCCCGACGCTGCAGGATGGTGTGAATGAGCAAGGTCACCATACGCTGCAGCCTGATGGGAGTTGAGGCATCTGTCTCAGCCGTGATGAATTGCAAGCACCTGCACTACTCACGAAAACCAGCGAGATTGAGAGATGGAGAGGAGGGGAAAGAGAATGAGTGTCCAGCTCTGAAATTGGCAACAAGAGACCTCACCTGCTATGAGACAAGAAATAATACAAAAAAAAACTGCCTCACTGCAAACCTCCCCCCCTTCCTCCTTGAGAGCTTCAACCCCCCCAAACAACAACTATCATATACACACACACATGAAAAGACACACTCATACACACACAGGCTAGCTCAACCTGCTTTATTTGAGATGTTTGTCTTGTTAATGTGCAGTACCCAAGGGAGAATCAGACTTAATGCAAGGAGACCACAAACTCTGCGCTCTGTGGTCTTAATAAGGACTAACCACTTGCCGAGCTTGGCCAGAGCTGCATCGGGAGTCTGACGGGAGAAAACCAGAGGGAGAGAGAGAGGGAGAGTGTGAATGAGTGATGATGAAGAGAGAGAGCAAGCGTGCAGGATGGAGGAAGAGAGAGTATGAGATGGAGGGAGAGAGAGTAAGGTCGGGGATTGTTTTACAAACAGAATTCCTTTAATTAATCACCCTGTTTGAACAGCTGGCCTACTCAAGACAGGTCGTAACGGGATCTCTACATGGAAGTGCGGATTACAGACGCGGATTCGGCAGAAAAATATTAGCTGTCAAACGCTGCAGCCGAGAGGTGCAGAAGAAGGCCCCTGTTTCCTGGTGGTGAGCGAGCCACGGACAGAGGGGGTTGCTTAACATGGCTCCCCGAGGACCGAAGCTGCACAAGGCAACGCAGGGGCCTGAGAAGGAGGGGGAGCACCTCGGGCCAGGGGGCAGCCCCAAAGGCCAGCAGCAGGTCCCACAGGGCCAAGCCCAGTGCGGCAGTCTGGGAAGGGGGTTCAGATTTAGGGTCAGACTCTGATATGGGACTGGAAACTTTGGAGACCCCCATGTTAGCATTCATGTACAAGCTGCACATAAACAAGCGAGAGCAGCTGTCAAGAGAGTATGCAGCGTCCTAGTGGTACGTGTTTATTATCGATGTCCCTGTAGAGGGATTGATATCACGGTTAAGAATGTGGCTGTGAAATAGTTGGCTACCTACTCTTTGTAAATAAATACATTCTCTATGTAGGTCACATTGTAGACAGTTCATTGGCATCCTGAGGGAAATTGCATTTATTCACAAAAATTCATCACTAAAGGTTTTACATCATTTGAGTTTACTGCGGGACCCCGTCATCGCTTCACAGGCCTGAGGGTTCTGTTGCCACAGGATTTATTGCATTAACATATCAGGAAAAAAATCAATTCATCACCAAGAGTCACCACAACCTTTTGTTAGCATATGATGTTGAAACAGGTGATTTTTCTGTCAAAATTAATACAGTATGGAAAAAAATGTGTTCCTCTGTCTTAAATTTGAAAATTTAAGGCCAACACACAACAATGTAAACTTGGGTCATGGCTTCTGTCACCATACACACTGACTGAGGAACCTTTCATTGCAGAGCAGCTAGCTCATCTACAACATGGGCACCCACACAGTGATTTTCCCAAACAGCCATAGATGTGCTACTAGTGACTATCACAGCTCAGAGAGGGAAAGTCCAACAGTAACTGGTCAGCTCTGGTCAGTCACTCCTCCACCACAAAACTGTCAATACTTCAGGTAAATGTACTTAATCAATTCCCACCACAAGCACTTCAGCACACATTTATTTTAATTAGTCAACCAGGTAAAACTCCCAAATTCAGGGTCCTTAATTTCAAATCTAAAATAAAAACAAAGCCACGGTAGCCACACACAACCCTATCAAAATAAAATAATTCACTGTACTGATGTCAAGATACATACCAACCAATTCTTCGCTGTCTCACAGCTCATGTCCAAGTACCAGTACAAGTCATCTCTCATTGTGACGTTTAACCTGGTCGCTATAGTGGCCAGCTCACGTCAGGTTGAAGCAGTAGCAACAAGCACAAAGATACACAAGCATTTGTCAATACTGACATGACATACCGGTACCGCGGTTCCTATGTAGCTTGAACAAACAATTCAATTCAATTCACTTTTCAGTGACTAAGAACACAGAAACATGATTAATTCAGATTCACCAGCATCACAAACCAGCAAAGCTCCTACCTTCAAAGACTTCAGTAAGTCTGACGGTCGATGCATTTCTCCATTGATTATATTCCTTTAGTCTGTAAGGGTCCAACAATAGCGAGTCCAAATATTCCAAGTTGTGAACATCTTGTGTGAATAAATCCAGTGCAGACAGTAGCGCAAAGTCTTTTCCGGCGCATTTCTCTCCATTTAGCTCCGCCATTTTCCTTCCTCTAACGACCCGGCATAGTTAGTTATGCTAGTTTTCCTGCTCCAGTCTAGTTAGCGAAGGTGTACTCGGTCCATTATCCTTATGTTCAAGTTCGGACTTAAGATAAAAATTTTCAAGGTAAAACCATCGCCATTTTACTTCGTCACAACCATTATTTATAACACCTGCGCGAGAAAGACCGGAAACGAGAGCAGAGGCCAGTGGGTACGGTGGCCCTGAGAGCTCATGACTCTGCGTATCCTAAGAAAAGATATGCAAATATTTTGTAAAACTCAGAAAACATCCCGTCAGTTTCATAACAATGGCATGATACATACTCAAAACTCAATCAAATACACGAAAGTTTCAGAAATATGCACTGTGGTGTTTTGCTTAAAATAAAGTAACAAAAAAATGGCACAAATGAATTCTCAATTAAAAAAACAGCATGAGAAATGCAAAGAAGTTATTTATTAATTTTGTGCAGTATGTTCAATAATCATAAAGATGAAAGAGTGTTGTACACGAAAACACTCCCCTGACAACTGTGTACTGTCTATTCTTTATGAAAATGGACCATCTCTCTCTGCTTTCTTTTTCTTCAGGATCTCTTTCTCTCTCTTTCTGTCCTTGTCTCAATATCTCATTCTGTCCAGTCAGTCCATGAGGAAAAAAGGGAGTAATGTTGGCTCAGGTGCTTGATTGTCAGAAGTCTCACTTAGACTGTATTTACATGTAGGATAGGGAGAAAAGAAATGTTCACCGACCACACACACACACACACACACACACACACACACAAACCACACATACACACATAACCAAAAAGTATCACTCTAATTGTGTAAACAGCAATATTGCTGTCAGACCTTCCACCACTCCTCCACTCCCCTTTCTCTCATGGCCATGATGTAATTACCAAGGCACTTAATTAGTCATTGAGAGACTTGGAGAGGACACAGCTACAAAATGACATTTACCACATCACGAGGCTTCACCAGAATTTTATCTGCTCTTATTTAAAGACCTCCAATCATAACCACAATCATTATTGAAAACCACAGCCAAACCCATTTGGAAATACTATAGTATTTGTTCAGTTCACTGAGATATACACACCCGAAACCTGCCTGGACAGTGATGTTAAGGAGGAAAAAAAGCGTCTTTAAACATCTGTTGGGCTTTCCTTTGAGAGCCTCATAAAGTTTCACCTCAGAGTTTTGTGGTGATTTTCTGGGTTTCTCTGTGTATCCCTATAGGGAGGCAGCAGCTTGTTTAGTGAACCGTGTTCAGTTCAAAGCACAAAGAGGAGTTCGAGGAGCGTTGAGGACGATGATGTATAGCAGACTGGACCACCAGGGTCATGACTTTGGTGTACCCCTTCTTTCTCTCTGTCTTCCCCTGTGTGTGAGTGTGTTAATGCGTGTGTATCAGTAAACCCCTTGAAACTGACACACATATACGTTCTTATCTCACCAGCAGTTGACTCTTGGAACACTATTTCTGGTCCTAAAGAAAAGGAACAAAACAAATGTCTGTCTTTTTTTCCCATAATGTTTGTGTAAAGCTGTTTTAACCATTTTATAATTTTCTTTTTTTAAATAGTCAAGAGCCAGTGTCTACACACGGGGAACCCAGGTGGTGTGTAAGTGTAAGTGCAAGTGCACACACAATAGGCCTACTCTTAACCAGAACTTGATGTGCTTCATTTGTGTGTGTGTGTGTGAGAGAGAGAAAGGGCACATCTTCTCATAACTCAAAACAATCATTAATGGTATTACGTATTGGTGGAATTGGCTTTTGTATCAGCCTGGTCATTATTTCAGTTGTTGTATTATACTTTAATTCTGGCAATACTAATCAAACATGTTGATAATCTGTACAATAAGACAAAATTAGAGGAAACAAATCTTACTACAATATTGATGACATCCACTGTGACATAATATTTGTGGTAAATACTGAACGAGACAAACAGGAGCATGTTTGACAAAACAGGTTTAACAAACAACATCAGGAGATTATGACACTGAAGAAAACTGAAACTAATGACATCATGGGTTGTTGTTTTTTTGGGATTTGGAAACTCCCCTCCGCCACATAAGATATTATTCACCTGTTTTCAATGGCTGAGTAATACTCATGACTAGTAAACTGAAGTTGATGTGTAAAATTGGCAGAGAGCCTCTTTCAGGAAGCTGTACTTCAACTTGACCAAAACAGAAACTTGGTGTCATGTGAAACTTTGTGTATACTCACTGTGGCTTTGTTCATTTATTTACACTGTGCACCAATGGGGATGCATTAAGATTAAAGAGACTAGAGTAATGTACTGGAAAAAAAGCAGCGACCAAAACTCGGAGCGGAACAACAACACTGAGTGAGAAAAGATCAGATTCAGGATGTGAGGTCTGTCAACTTATATCAATAACTTATACATAAGACTCAGAATTTATCACAGGATGTTTGCACAAAGATGCACCAAAAGAGGAATAGAGATGCTTTTTTTCTGTCGAGTTCAAAAACCACTGCAGCATGTCAAGTTTCCTCAGTTCCAAATGTGTCGTTTTTGGTGCTTCGCAGCAAGTAAACAACCATTTGGAGGAATATTAACCTTGAGGTAAGATCTCAATGCAACATCACACTCAGTTCCCGGGATGCTTTCATGAGATGGAGTGCTTTTGTTGTGCTGTCCTCTGTGTGCAGAGTCTTGTGTCTGCTTGTTCTCATGTTTTGTGACCACGTAAGTTATTGACTTGTTTGCATACTGTTGGAGCAGGGCCTATTTTCCCATATGAAAAAGAGTCAGGTCATGTATCCACATCTGTCGACCGTCCTCTATGTGCTCATCTCACAGGCACTCGGATGATACTCTGTGTTTTTGTGTTCATATTTGTATTATATTATCCGGATTAGCAATGTTTCTGGGTGTGTTTGTATCCATCACTCAGAGTGTATGTGTGTTGAACGTATTTGCGCGTCTGTAAACTTCCCCACCCTTTCCTTTCCTTTCTAATCCTAAGCGGTTGTTTGTGTGTGTCTGCTCTTAATGAACACAGCCACAGGATAAACAGCCACATGATAAAACAATTACAGTGGGGCACATATGTGATGCATAGGGGAGAGAAGAAGTAATGGAGCGGGAGAGAAGAAAGAGACTGAGAAAGTACAAAAAAGAAATAAACAAAGTGATGGGAAAAGAGAAGACAAGAGAGTAAAAAGGTGTGAGAAAAAGCTGAGATTGGGAGGGAGATGCAGGTCACTTCAGTGGCTCACAGGGGAGACTCAAGCGCTCCCACGTCCCTCTGCTCTCTCCTTTGGACGACCCTGCTCCCCTCTGTCTGCATTGGGAGAAAGGAAACGGGCGAAGGATTTACTGTTGGGTCCTGACTTGTACACATTCCTGGTGTTGTTTTTCTCCCCTCGGCCCCTCGGCCATACCAAAGGCCTCTAAAACAACAGGCTGTCAGGTTGTGACAGCTGGCTTCAAACAGCTCCTACAGCAGCCCTGCACCCAGGTTCCCAGCCTCACCATAGAGCTGTGTGTGTGTTTGTATCTATGTGTCTGTGTGTGTGTGTGTGTGTCCGGATGGTTATATTCATTTGTGTGTGTGCGGAGGGGGGTGTGGTTTAGTGTTTGTTTGGTCTGTACATGTGGATGTATAGCTGCTTGTGTCGGTGTCTGTGTATCTATCACTTTGAGATAAGTAGGACTTCAGTCGCTGAGACTTAACATTTAAACCCTTTGGTGTGTGTATGTGTGTTGGAGTGTCACATCTTTAGACACACACACTCACAAACCCCTCCTTACTCGCAGCAATGAGCACAGGTGGCAGAGTGGCTTTGAAGCACTGCAAGCCTTCTTATAATTCCCCTGGCCATCCAGGTGTGTGTGGGCTGGCCCGTCTGTCTCAGCCAGAGAGGGCCCTTTTTGTCTGAGCTTTGTCAACCAGAAGAGCACCATTGATCCCCACAACTCCCCCACACCCA
>OMNW01002363.1:19573-33040 GCA_900303245.1 Selene dorsalis | reverse complement strand
TGATCTTGTTTCACTGTTTCCTCTCCTCTGGAACACAGTTTAGGGTAAAATTACCTTAGTCAGGTATGTAAAATGGTGCAGTTACATAAAACACTGGATTAGTAATCTGTGTGAGCAAATCAGTCTCATGTCTGTCTCTCTTGTTCTTTACTTTTTTACTGTATCGCTGGCTTATAGCCGTGCAATTCAGCAAAGCTGGCACATTTGAGTGTGTGTTTTTATGGCAGCAGCAGCACAGCATGGATCAGCAGATGGAGACAGAATAGCTGCAAAATGTAATAATGAAAGTATCTTTTGTTCTCTGCTGAATTAAGTGCCCACAGTTTCCTCAGCTTTTTCTTCTTCTCTGTGATGGCTGCCAGCAGAGGATAGAGGCATTACACTGTTGTCATTCTTCTTCTGCTCTCTCACACACACAGGCGCACACACTTCTACGTAAGAGTTTGAATAGAAACCATAGAAATCAAGACACAAAGGAGGAAAAAGCTTGGCTGACAAGAACCACAATCACCATCTTCTCCACACAACACAAATAGAAACCAGATGTAGAATGTATATAGTAGAATAATGGCAGGATCGCTGTATGAAAAACAGGGGAAAAAAATGTGTGCAGCAGTAATGGCAGCCATTCAGGATGCAATTAACTGTTGCTTTATTTTTAATGACTGAAATAGCTTGGCTCGTGTGTCGTAGCAGTTGAGCCCAAACTGGTTAAAACAAGGATGTGATGACTTTCCAATCAGTCCTAGTCAGCACTTTTACTTCAGTTGGATGTGTAGTTGGATGTTTCCATTTTCTGCTGTGATCCTGAGATCTAACAATGTGGAACAAACAGGTAAAGGTCTTGACTGGTGGCTGTAGAGGAGAGAAAGGTAATGGGGTTTTTAAAAATCAAGAGTGTTTTTTAATGTGCTCCGATAATGTCTTGGCAATCTGCCTTGTGGATGGCACAAGACGCGTGTCAAAGATTGAGACAGGTCAGTGTGAGAGGATTGTGAATGCTCTCAGTGAGTTTCATGGCAATCTGCCCACTGGATTTTGAAATGTCTTGTACACAAGTGGGAACTTTTGACTCATGACAGCTCTAGGGGAAATGGCAAGGGTGACCCGAAACTTTAAGACTGACCATTTTCTGACCATCTGAAACTTTTTGTATTTGCTGTTTTTTTTGTTTTTCTTTTTAAAATAAAACCAGTAATGGTCAATGGAAAACTTTGACGTGCAAGCACTCAAAGAAGAGTTAAAGGGTCACTGAAGTGATTAACAGTCATCCTCTGGAGACCACGAATATCCATATAAAATTTAACGGTTCTAAGAGAGGTGACTCTGCATGCATGTGTTAGACATATGGATGGACTGACCATCAGTCAAACACAACACAGTGCATTCTGCTTTTAGGACAGACTAATACAGACACAGACAATTAAATTCAGGTGTTGAAAGAGTAACATATGTATCAATGTATGATGATCTATGTCTTTTTGCTCCATAGAACAGAAACAGTCTTGATATCAGTGCTTTTAAAACTGCAACCAAGATGCATTTGTATCATTGACAGAAAACTATGGCATTTCTGTACCACAATTTTACTGCTACTTAGTCTCTGACATTCTGGATACACCAGTGTTCTCATGACTATAATAAGCTAATATCATCCTTTTTAATAGTCTGGTTCATTTATTGACCCAGCTCTAGAATTTTGAGGTGCTTGTCCTTAAACCAAGAATTTCCAGCTCATGATACTTTATGATTTGAAACCACATTTCAGAAAGAAATATGGTTCTTTTTAGTGTATCTGACAACTAGATTCATGATTTAATAATACTGCATACAAATGATGATACAGTTTTACGAAACTGTTGTATTTTTACTTGAATATGACAGTAGTTAGGGAGCTTGATACTTGACCTACTGAAATAAGCAAATTACCTCCTGCTATTAGTGGGACAAAAACTGCATTAAACCTCAGGTGAAGTGAGGAAGTGCATCTCTTAAGAGAAAAAAAATTGAACATTTGGAGTTAATTAAGAATATAAATCATTTAAATTATTGCCAGATCCCATTGATAATGTTCATCATTCATTACAGTACTGTTGTTAAGTTTTAGTGTTGCACATTCAGAGTATGAAATAATGAAATGGAGACAGTTATTAAACTGTAACGAGTCGCTTGTGTAAAGCCACACACACCATCAAGCTAAGAAATTGCACATCTGTCGTCAGACATGTGTTACGGTGGTTTTAGCACCTCAAAGCGCAGGGCGGAGGTGTTTGGCCAAAAGTCAAATTCAGTTTATTAAAATCAACTTGGGAGGCACTCTGCCGTAAACTAAAAAAGTCAACTATTATAACCTGCAGCAGAGAATAGAGTCCAAATCCTGAGAGGGGATTTATGGGACACGGCCGGACATAGTTGGCACACTCTTTGAGAGTTGGACTTTTACATGGTGGTAAATGATACAACTATAGCCCCGTAACACACACACACAGAACGTCGAGGGGTTCCACAAATCCACACAAAAGCAGTGTTTTGCCACACACCACGAGCTTGTGTTGCAAGGGTTTCAGTGCAATAACATTGTGTACAGTGTGTAGCTCTGGGAGTGCATAGAGATACAGTGAAATTACTCCACCACAGTGGAGTAGATTGTGGCGCCACTATTGCTGGATTGCTTCCACTGAATTGTACGTTATTTCTCCAGGCATGTTGATGCATAATGCGACATTGTGCAATTCTTTACCTGCACATCAAGATAATGTGAATCAGTTGCAAAGCACATGCTGTGAGGAATAACAACAAGACTTTTTGTTAGAGAATTTTTGTTGTTAGAATTTTAAACATTAGCTGGCAAATGTCCAGATGCTTGTCTTTCACAAAATACCACAAATAAAACCTTGACACTAATCATAAATGAGTATACGTCCGAGTTTTACAGTAGAGCCTAGAGGCTCCTCCAGCTGCAATAAAAGCTATGATAGTGGACCCAAAGCCACAAGCCTTTGTGTAAAATGTGCCTTAGTGCTGCTGCCTTTTTACTGTCACATTCATGTGAACCAGGCTCGGTCATCTTCCTGAGGCCATATTATCAGGAGCATTCTTTTACGAGGATTTTGCACTTTAGTGTGCACACATTGGATTACACATTTGTCTCGGTTAGATAATCTCATTAAACTAGAGCTGCAACTGTAGTGCAAATTATACAGCGACAATAGAGGAGGGGAGCAACTTTTTCTCTGTGGTGAAACTGAACCAAGTACAGTTCAGACGCGCTTCAGTGAACTGAGGCATTACAGTTTTTACAGTATCACTCTTGTTTAAGTAAGACTGTCAAATAGCTGTTGTGTATTAGAAAGTATAATACTTTCCTGTGAAATGTAGGGGTGGAGGTACACAGTAGCTCAAAATGGACAAACCAAAGTAAAGAACTTAAAAATTGAACTCAAGTACAGGACTTCATTTTACTATCACCCAGAGTGCTGTGCGCAACTGCAACGCGGTTGGCCCATGACGTCATGATGCAGAGCAGTGCATCATGACGTCATGGCGCAGTTAACCCTGTGAATGCCAGCTCTCTCTCTTTCACACATTCATATAGACTAAACAACAGACTTATACTCCTTTCTCTTTTCAACCTTTTCACAGCTCATAAAGCCTGGGCTACATAAGACCACACAAATGTACACGTCATAACATCATATATGTTATATAATGTTATCCACCGCTCCATGGATTGCTTTTTCACCGGCTTCGTCAAGAACAAATGCACATGGCCAGGAGGAGGGTTTGCATCAAGACTTGAGTAGTTCCCCTTTAAAGCAAACAACATCATCAGAAAGCCTGAGGGTTACACTTTAAAATGCAAATACTGGGGTTCGGCCTAATTTTCTCAAGCCTCAGTTTACCATACACGAAGCAGGTGACGCAAAGCAGTTTGACAATTCTACCACAACTGTTAACGTGCAACATGCAGCACCAGATACTTATGGTGCTTTATGGATGGGGGAGCAGCAGGCGGACATTCAGTTCAAATACTGTCGTAAGGTGGAGATATGGTACAGTCCACACTTCCAGGCATGAAAATGAAAAACATATTACAATAGTAAGATTTAGTGAGAACAATACACCTAAACTAAGTCATGGTCTGTCCTTAGTTCCTGTTTTATTTTAAGATTTCGTTCTTGTCTTCCTGTGTTTCTCCCTCTTGTGATTACCTAATGTGTGTCACCTGTGTTAATTTAACCACCTGTGTCTCGTTCCCTTGTGTATTGTGTGTTTTCTATTTCTAATCCTTGTCGGACTGTCTGTGTTTCTACCCCTGCCTAGCTGCTGTGATTTCCATCTCGTGTTTCCAGTGTGCTCCTGTTCCTTAGTTGTCAGTTAAATAAGTCTTCTGTTTTTATCGTACCCGTTTCTGTTTGCATGTCTGCATTTGGGTCCAGTCCTCTGCAATACCTGACAAAAACTTTTGTTATAAACTCTTTTAGGGTTTGAGGGTAAGACCCCCCAGCTTTCCTGTGATCAGAACCCTGTTTGTATACTGTTGAGATATGCATCTTCACACGCTAAATAAGAATAAATACACACATTTCCAAGGTTCAGAGAGGCCAATAATAATAATTCAATTATATCCCAGAAAAAACTGCTTCCAAGTCCATCAAACTATGTGACTGTTAGGGTGGTCTTGTTGCTAGCAGGCTGCTTTGATTTAAAAAAAAGTGTGTACAGCTATTGACTATTGACAGAACACTTTATTCATCATGCGTCAGGCCTTCAATATCGTGGCAGAAATCTGTGGATAATGAGTCTAAAATATTAGTTTTAGATCAGTTTTGCTGCTCAGCACTCACTGATGTCATTGCTTTTTGCTTGTGGCATGACTGTTTTTGTTTAGCCCACATATCTGAACTACTATGTCAATGAACAACATGCTTCAGTTGTGCACAGTAGTGTAAATATACGGCTATGAGCAGGCTCAGTCACCAGACTATACATGGTTAGAATAGCAGAAAAGCATATATAAAGACATACTGATAAAGTAGTGAAACAGAGATGTGGAAGTGCTTTATTTTTGTGGTAGGATTTTAAGTTGATTTAAAATCAGATTAAATTACACAATGTGTTATTAGACAAAATATAAGACATAATAAGATGAGATAAAATTGAATTTAGTGGTCTGATAAATCGAGGAGGAAAGTTATTAGATTTACTTGGTGTACATGTGGGATGTGTTGATATTGAATTTCAATAAAATGATATACACATAAATGAATGTATTTAAAAATGCAGAACACAAAATTAGATTAACTGGGACAAGGTGGGCTGTGGTCTCAAATGTGATGAAAGAACGTTCACGATTCTATGACATGAAATTTCCTGTACCATATTTGAGTGTGATTAATATGTTCAGTGTGTTCATTGGCAGGCGTTAAATGTGGAAATGTGAATGGGTTTCCTTTGTTTCATCAGTAATTGGCTCTATCTCCCCTGGTTTGGCCCGAGTCCGGCTCTGTTCTTGGCTGGATGACAGTGTCACTGACCTGTTGGAAACACTGCTAAACCTGCCAGCAGGACCAAAACGTGCACATACGTGTGCTCACACACACCCACACACACACACACACAGCAAATAGAGATGCATGTGGCACAAAGGTACAAGTGCTTGCACAATCCATGTGCACACACTCTCACTCTCTCTCACACACACACATGAATACATACAGTTCATGTTTAATCAAATGATTGCTAGTATCTTGGCCTGAGCTCTGTCAGGTTATCATCACCTGGCTGACACGACACACACAAACTCACAGACTCACACAACTTGATCACTTCACTGCTCAGCACTGCAAATAGACTGCTCTGTAATATGATACAAGCCTACAATTATACCAAATTAAAAAGACATTGTTGCTTTTGGTTCCATATTTTGTCTATTTAATTAAGAATCAATAACTTCATGATGTCAAAACTGTAGCAAATATGTTTAGGAGACCATTTTACTGACTTTATGGGATTATAGAGTTAGCATCTTATTAAACACAAATCTTGCACTGCTGAATAGCTGAATTTCCACAAAGGAATAAGTGGATAAGGGGATCTTTAAAACATATCCAGAAAAATGTAGTGTTTTTGCTGTTATGCCCCCCTCCCCCCTTACAAATTATCATCATCACTCCACTTGAAGAGCTGTTGGAACACTTCTATTGTATTGTTAAACAAAAACAAAGAAACACATTTATTTAATTTTTATTTATGGCTTTGTCATGAGAGACCAAATAATGCAGGACTGAAGCCAATAAATTCCAACAGTGAGATTCATAAAGGCCGTTTTAGATTATCTGGTTTGTCTTCCAAAGTGTCTTGTTGACTTTGACATGTTTTCAACCACCATATGGTGTCACAGAGTCAACCACAGCTAGCAGGACCACATCTACATAAGAGAGAGGATGGATTCTGGTACATCACATAATAAACTGCTGAAAGCTGCTAATACTGAAATGTTTTAGCCTGTCAGTGTCTGCCAGGTCCAGCCTGTGATTTTAGCCTTGACATCTCCCGCTTTGGCAGTCTTGCTCTTTTAAAAGGTCCCATGTTTGAAACTTTTTTCATGTTTTACTTCCAAGTGTTGAACCAAAGGAAAACACTCAGACAAATCAAATCCTGCAAGACTGGCTGATTGGTCAGGGCTGAGAGCAGTGACTGTTGTTGTGACATCACAAAGTTACAGAGGTCTTTATGGTTGTTTCAAGACAGCTTCCGAATACAGGCTGTGTGCATTTCTCTGTGGACTAATCAAACACTTTGATACTCTCACAGTATTGATATAGAACCAAGACCTGTTTTATAACTTATATATAACTTATATAAAATATGCAACCTTTCATTTTGTGGATAATCCCTTCTTTGGTACCGGAAGTCTTATTTCTTTATATCTTATGTCTTAATTTGTGTTTTTAAAATAAAAAATACTGTATGTCTCTATTTGAAAGCTGTGATGGAAATATTAATGCTTGTTTAGATGATATGTGGCTGTATACGTACAGTTCATTATGAACCTCTCCCTCTGACACAGCAATGTTAATGACAATGCAATGCTGACACATGTACAGTATATAGTTTTAGTGGACTGACCATTTGACTATGGTTCCTGATGCATCCCCCTGGAGGTATTCAAAACTAATTTAACTTAGGGGTTTGCCTATCCCATGTGACCTGGAAAGGCCTCAGGACCCTCCATAAAAATGATGAAGAGACGACCTTGCTGCCATGACAACATGGACCCTGATAAAAGTGGATTCATGAAGCCTTGAACTATACTATGAACTATATATTCTGCTCTTGCATCAAAATGTGTTTCTGAGAAAAGTGAATGATTGCTATGGCGATGGTAAGTGTGAGGGTGAGGGGAGTGGGGTGGGGTAGGAAATAATTCAAGCTCCCTTAGATGTCTGACTTCCTCATTGAGCCTCTTTAAATCTCACTCCCTCCCAGTCATCACAGCAGCGTTTATTTAGCTACCACGGTCACAGCATGCTTTTATGTGAGTGTGTATGTGCGTGCATGGATTTGAACATATACTGTACCTCATCTGTATATTTATATTACTACTGTATGTGTATATGTTCCGCCATCACATGGTCTCCTGGTGGGGTTATGAGAGTTGAGATCCAAAATAATGATCTCCTTTGTAATTTCAAATAATTTTCCTCCATTTTGGGCCAAATGACCAATAAACATTTCAATTATGGCCTGTTCACCCATGAGGCGCAGCCAACCGTGAGAGTCTCCTGACAAGTCTGTCTTTGGTTCTGTGGGTGTGGTCGAGCATTTAGACAGGCGGAACGTCCAAGAGGCTGTTGCTGAACATAGTTTATACTTTACATGAAGTGAGTGGGGCATGACTGCGCAGCCTACAAC
Source organism: Selene dorsalis (assembly GCA_900303245.1). Lineage (NCBI taxonomy): Eukaryota > Metazoa > Chordata > Actinopteri > Carangiformes > Carangidae > Selene > Selene dorsalis. The sequence continues at coordinate 25,123 of OMNW01002363.1, read as the reverse complement.
AGTTGCTTTTTAAATTAGATGTTGCAATTATCTTCTCTGTAATTAATATAGCTGGCTAATGAATATTTCTATCAGGATGACATAGTGGTGCAGTGGTAAGTACAGCAAGAAGGTTTTGGGTTTGAGTCTGGGTGGAGTTTGCATGTTCGCTCTGTGTCTGTGTCTCTGGGTTCTTTTGGGTTCTCCAGTTTCCTCTCACAGTCCAGAGAAACGCTCATAGATGTGAATGTCAGTGTGTGAACATTGTGTATCAGTGGAATATCTCAAAAGGAGATTTGCATTGATCCACATGTCCACATGTTGGGAGTTGGGCCAACCTGGGAGTGGCTCCAATGGATGGATGGATGGATGGATGCATTCACATACCTACACAAACAGTCACAGGTCAATCAATTTTAATTGTTTACAAACACTTTTGTGAGGTCTTTTAATAATCTAAAGCAACAGATGACACATAATTGACATATCTGACACGCAATCTCAAGGTTGTGCGGTGCCAAGACTCCACAGAGAGACTGTAGTTCAGGAGATCACAAGGCATGGAGGCTGATCCAGAGGGGATGGCAAAGAAAGATTGAAAGACGATAACAGCACAAGCAATTAAAAGAATGAAAGAGGCATTAAAAGATCCTGTGTCTTTGATGTTGGTTTGATGGGTATGAGATGTTTCTGTGTGTTTTGGTCAGAGGCAGCCTGTCACTGCTCATAGCTATGACTCATTCGTCACATGTTGTTGTTGCCCTGGGTTGTTTTTCACAATTTTTTTTAATGTTGTTTTTAATAATTACTAATTATCTGTGAGCGTGTCTAATTCTGTTTAAGTCCAAATTGCTTTTCTGTTTTGGCAGCATGCTCTGTGTGATATCTGTCATAATGGTTATTTGTATTCTGGCGCTTGGGTTAAAAGCAAATCTGAAATGTCAACTTAATCAGAAACTACTAAACATCTTGATCCGTAGAGAAGTGTGTAATCCTCCCTTTAAAGTTCAGACATGAAAATCACTAAAAGTGGTTTTACAATGTTTTCACAGAGAAAGAGGATCAGTGGTGTAAGACAGTCCTCATTAAAATGCTCAGTTAGCCTCACGCTGTTGCCCACAGGCATTATTTAGAGCTACAACATTACATTACATAGCAGTAAACCATTTAGCAGAGTTTCCATTTCTTTTATCTCTCTGTGCTTTTGAGAGAGGATTCAGTCCAAGATAAGATGCTGTGGGTAAAATAATCCAGCAAATCTGGATGCATGTACTGTAGGTTTAGCTTTTTTTTCTTTTTTTTTTCAGTGGATGTTACAGTGGCTGAGTGGTCTATGGAGACATTTGTAGGGGAGACTTAGTTTCTTTGTGATTCCTAACATTTCTGACATCCTGTATAACCATAGTATTCAGAAAGCACTAAACGGGTTAAAGTGAATGACTGGAAGGTAATCTGAGGAGCGTAAAAAAGCAGACCAGATGAGATTTATTAGCTATGGTTCCCTCTACCCCCCACGAGTGTGAGTGTGTATAAATACACTGCGAGAATTTCACCCACCGCCATACATGCATGAAGACACATCTCTCTCTTTCTCTTTCTCTTTGTCCAGTGAACACACGCACACACACATATATAGGAAAAGTAAACTTCCCAAGGTGTTCCATGAAAGAGGCTTGTGTTTTGACTTTATTTTCCACCGCAGTCTGACTATGAACACAGGCCAGCACTCATGGAAACATGCACACCGGGAAGTTGAAGGGAAAATCAACTCCAAAACCTGATCTTGCAACACTTTATTAATCCCAACAGGATAATCATCCTCTCTCTTGCCCCCCTCCAAAAGGACATTAGAGGTCAGCCACGGAGGAGTAGCACAGGCGCTGGCCTGGTTAAGTGTCTTGTGGACACACTCTCCAACATCAACCTCCTAATCTGCTTTCATTAAGACTCTGAGGAGTCAGACCTCTAAAGCCCATGTATTCTGCTGCAGCACCACTGCCAGTGTTTGGTAGATTTACTCAGGAAAGGTTTGTTTCAAACTGAGCTTCATTTCAATCCAGCATAAACAAATGAGAAGCTTTAAAACTAATCCACACACTGTGTCTGTGAGCAGCAAAAACTGCAAGTTTGATGGATTGTGGGAAAAATACTGTATCTGTATTTGGCCTTTAGTATAATGAACAATGATGAAAAATAATGAATGAATATATTTTTATTGAGCTTTTAATGGATCTTGCTTTTCAAATATGAGGATTTGCTGATTTTCTCTTTTCATTGCAAAAGTCTGAGTTGTGATGAAATAAAAACTAAAGAATGATGAAAAAAAACAAAACAAAGGCATCTGTTTTTATGCTTCTGCGCTGTCTGTCATTTTTGTGGATGGAAGAAAAACCATAACTACCATAACATTTTGACCATAACTAACAAATTAATACTCTGATTGTGAATAAGGTGATCATATCTTGTATCCAAATGGTCGAAGATCAGTGTCACTGCAGCATCTTAATGTTCTGCAAAACCTGGCCATTTTTGAACACTGTAACTCAAGAGGGAATATCCTGACTATATTTCCAGCAACTCTGCTGGTTGGCGGATGCGTACGACCGCAAAGTGAAGTTGATGTTAGGATGTGGCTGCTTTGTTCTCTGATAACTTAAGATCCAGTCAGCCAGGTTGATCAACAGCAGAACACAATGCTTCCCACGGGTGTGTAGAAATATACTCTCTCTCTCTAAATATATATATATACATATATATAGCTCAACAGATGACAAAATAGAGTTTTGTCAACAAATAGACCCGTTAAAAAATTCAAAAAACAATGATACTTCTATCTGATATTGTTAATATGGCTTTTTTGGCATCGGTTTTTGTATAATCACATTTATCATCTGTCAAAAATAAACACTTCACAAAACCTGCATCAAACAACTTAAACTGTCACTTCAAGATCCAGATGTCCGACGTCCTAAATTCTTATACTGGTTAAAATATATTTGGCCCAAGTCAACCCAAGATCTATAAAATGTACTGCAAACATATGCATTAAAACAGGATAAAAAGTCACTTTTGACAGCTTCTGGCCACAGTGCCTCACAAAGCAAACACCTTGAAATCCACAGAACATAAACATATGAGCACTTTGCTTTACTATCGCTGCCTCAAGGACTCTGTAGATATGTAGTTGCAACCATAATTGGGTCACCTGCACACAACTCATCGACAAATTTTATAATGCAGAAAAATGTTCTCATGGAGTCATCAAGGATATAGCAAAGATGTCATTATAGAATATTAAAAGTGAGAAATGAAATCACCCACACTTATGAAATTATTAGTATTATATATGATTAGTCTACAGGATGATAATTACATCAGTTATTTTTATTGTTGAGCATTTAAGCCGTCCTGAGAGAAAACTGAACTTGCAGCATCTGAACAATGACTGCTTTGAGTTTGTGTTAGAACATGCAAGAATAAACCAGACGATGAAAGCTGTTATGGGTTTTGTGTAAAAGTCCTGCTGATGCGTGGTAGTGTGTGTGCTTCTGCAGATCTGACTGTGTGCGTGCACTGACGCACTGTTGTCTGTGTTTATATGTGTTTAAAAAATCAGATGCGCGCATGTGCAATTTGGTTCAAAAGCCTCCTGCCGGGTGCGTGCGGGTGCGTGTGTGTGACTGAATGTGTGTCACACATCTCACCATCTGCACAACAGCAGACGCAGCAGTAGCAAACAGCTTTTTTTTTTCTCCCCCTCCACCACTCGCTGTGAATTCCTTACATTCACAAGACCTGAGGGCAACTCAGAATGAGAGTGCTCGGCACAAGTGTGTTATGTTTCCCCTGCTCTCCTTTTTTTTTATAGCTTTCTCTTGTGACTCAGAAGTATGTGTGTTTCTGTGCCTCTAATTCATGGCTTCTTTTCTTAAAGCGCTGTCAGAGAAACTGTAACTAAGTATAATGCAGCCGCAGAGCTCCTATACAGCTGTAAATAACATGTGGTAAAAGGTGGCAAGGTTGGGAGGGCGCTGAATGTATTGCTTTTTATATGGCTCCCATGTGCAGGAATATGCACATATATATGTATGCCAAGCCACACACAAGCACACACAAACTCTACACACACTCTGTACACATACACAAGATTACATAAGAGAGAGACAGTTAAGGTGAGTGTTTGTGAGAGACAAATTGTGTGTTGGGGTGAGAGGTTCTTACTCTCACTGCGGCTTTTAGCTACTTGAGACTCTGTTGGGACATGCTGACAAAATTAACTCTCATGCTTCCCCCTATCAACTCAGGTTTCCTAGTTTTCCTTAACACACATTCTTCTCTCTCTCTTTCTCTCTCTCTCTCCTGAGCCCCTGGTATCCTCATGCATTTCCCTTTGCTCCTTTCTAAATGATGATCGGTTAAATAGACTGCACTTTAATAGCACTTTTCTGGTCTTATTGACCACTCAAAGCGCTTTTCGATGCTTGCCACAATCACCCATACACACACACACATCACACTCATAAACTGATGATTGGGACTGAACCACCAACCTTTTGACATGTGGATGACCTACTCTACCTCAGCCATTACTGACATAGACAGCAAACAGCAAGTACAATTTCTATGTCATTTAGATGGGTTAGGGTTAGGGTGAAATGGTGTCCAAACAGTATTTTGACTGAACTCTGAATATATGACTGAGTCAGTTTTGATGAGGGAGGACAAAAGTTGCAGAGTCAACAGGAAGACAATATGAGGGTTAAAGGTTTAGCATATGAACATTTGTATAATCAGTCTGTGGTAAGATAGGAAGAGAAGTTTAGCACTTTATACATTACAATGTGATAAGGTCAAACATAGTCCTCCAGAAAAAAACATTACAGCTAAAGGAAAATAAAAAGTTTTATTAATTTCCTAACCGATATTCCCAGAGGACTGCCACCAACATTTGTTTTCTGTAACAATTCATTTCATGTGTGCAATTGCAACACTCTGGTTTAGGGGTTTGGGGTAAGGTCCATGTCCCTCCTGATGTATGACAGAAGAAAAACTGTCGTCCATTGATATACAGGATTAAGATCATATAGTACACTGTTACAAAGAGTAGTGGCGGACCATAAAAGAACAAAGGAAGAAGACGTTGTGTGTCGGGTTTGCTCACACTGGTAAAAAAAACAGAGGACAGACTGATAAGATGCCTGTGCAAGGTCAAATAACGATCACATTATAATACTGTTGGCAGTGTGTTACATGTTTTATTAAAGTTCATTATTTCAGAATTTGTCCAAGGCAAGAATAAGAGAATTTGTAGAACTTGGCGATGTTACAAACCACATCATCAGAACCATGACTGAAATATTGAGATGAGATAAAACAGTATTCACTAGTGATTAAATGTCAACATTTGGTATTCAGTTCCTGATGTTTCCAATTATTATGCCATTGATTTGCATGCAAACACAATCAGATGCATTGTCCTCACCCGCGACCCTGCATACACACACACAGACACACATACCTTGTGCCCAAGGGCATCTGTCCGCAGCCTAAGAGTTCCCAACTGTTGAGGAA
>OMNW01002357.1:1149-16018 GCA_900303245.1 Selene dorsalis | reverse complement strand
TGGGGGGTGTAGATCTGTAGCAGGTTCTTATCTGGGCCTGATAAGGTCTTTGCATTGCCAATTTAACAGACTTCAGTAGCTCTGCTTCCTAAGCATGCAGTTACTCTTGACATGCTGAATCAATGCCTCTTCCCGCCTGTTGACCCTGATTACTTTAAATGAGCCATATACAAGACCTCTTCTCTCCCAGTGAATCTGTGTGTGTGTGTCCAGCCCGAGGAACCACTTGGCCTTGCTGATCCATAATGTTTTTTGTTGCAAGTTTCCTTTCATGCCTCAGTTGCTTGGGGCAGTTTAAATGTCTGCACGTTGTTGCCGCTAGGTGCAAAAATACAATAAACACACAAGTGCTCTTGAAGATCGTCCCAAAGTGAGCTGAGCTTGACTGCAGGTAGTTTTGGGAGCCACTGGTTCAAGAGCGAGGCTCAGAAATTGTGGCTCCTAAACCCGTCCAAACAGGCCAGAGTGTCAGAGGCCCACACGGGTACAAACACATTAATATCAACGTCACTCGCTGCCCGCGCCCTGTGCCCAGACAGCTCCAGTTTCAGGCGGCATTCAGAGGAAAAGTCAGGTCATGTGCTGAACCTCAGTTTTAATTAGCTAATGGCACTCCCTGTTTCATCTCCTACGTCTGAGCTGATTGCTCACAAAAGACTCCATTTACCCCTGAAAACACACGCCATCTTGGCACTGGCTGGCGCTCTACGTTTCAGCGCCTGCTGCCGAGGGATTTTGCCGCTCTCTTCCAAAAATCAGTCTAGTAAATCTAAATATATATGTTTGCTGGTTTCACACCAGTGGAAAAAGAGGAAATTCCATGATCTACGCTTTTTTTCCAGTGGGCCTCAACATCCAACTTTCCTTCAACAAGTGGTTTGACTGAGTGTCAGTGAGTGAGCCTGTGTGTGTGTGTGTGTGTGTGTTTTGGTGTTTGTCTGTGCGTGTGCACATGTCAATGTGTTTGGACAGGGTCCCATTAAGCAGCTAATTCTGGCTGCGTTTTATCATTGTGAAACGGGCAGCTTGCACTTGCAAGATAACATGAAAACTAAAGTATGTGAATCTAATCTTTTATGGAAGAATTATGTGTTGTTTTTAAATAAATTGTCAATTACGTCACCTTAGTGTTAGTAATTCTGGAGCATAAAATAATAATGTAATACTGTAAATTACTATGGGCATGCTGCACTATAAAAACATGTTTATCTCTGTGCTTAATGACATATAAATCGCCTGTGGGATTGCTGTACTTTACTTACATAAAACATAATAAGCATCCTTTAATAAAATTGTCCACATGCCAGCTGCAAAAATAAAATTTCAACCGAAGCCTTGCTGTTGTATCCAAACCAGAGCTGTCATAATAAAATGGTACCTTTGACATTTACAGCACATAATGCACCAAAACCGTGCTTAAGTTAGAATTCCTAAAAATACTGTTCTTCCCAAAAGATTCTCACTATGAAATTTTGCATGTAAACACAGTGGCATAACAAAACCACCGACTCATTCTTCATGCCTCGGACCACTGGCTGCAACAATATAACCTCCTCTAATACCATTTAAAGCATACTATTGTTCTGAAAGTCTTACTTCATGGGTGAGTTTTTCTCTGACATCTGACCAACACTGCTACTGCCAAACAAACCAAACAAACTGCATAGTGATCTATGCCATGTAAATGCTCTGTCCTCTCCACACAGATCAACCTCGGCGGTTCACAGGGATATTTTCTGACCTTCGTAGCTCACAGTGAGGCCTTCAGACACTTCAAATCCGCTGGGCCAGGCACTGACAGAGCAGAACAATATCAAAGTCTAGGACCATGTCAGGGCTTCTCCTGCTGGATATATTTTTAATATTTATGCAGACGCAGGGAAAAAATGTAATAAACTAAAGCAACAAGTGAATTAAGCATGAAACACAACAGGATATTGCAGAGAGATTATGTTGTTTCCTTTTTGCCCGAGTGTCCGTCATAGCTTGCCTGCCCCTACACAACAGCCCAGGGCGGCCTTTAATTGCAGGGGAGAGGAAACTAAGCATATTTTCTAAAAGGCAGCAGAACTGTCTGAGTTACAATGTCAGCCATCTACATATGGAAGGAACTGACTTCTTTTTTTATGAAGAATTTCTTAAAATATTAGCCAGGTACAGACTGTGACAGGCCCAAGCAGGGGTCGGGGTACAACTTGTACGTTGTGGTAATGACTTTTTCCTGCCAAGACACAACATGGAGCAAATGCTGCACAGCTGTACGGTCCATACATCCCTCTCGCTCTCTCTTTCTCTCACTCACTCACTTTCTACATATGTAGAGAGAGAGTGCGAGAGAAAGATGTGTTATGTTTGGATGTGAGGAAAGGCCTGCTTCATAAGCGCCGGCTGGAATCTGCTGCTGGAAAGATAATAAAGGGATTAGCCCTGGTTTTTCAAGGGCATTTGGTCCTAAAACAGAATGTCTCATCTGTTTCCTCCATATGAATTGCTCAAATACTCGAATGCCTTTGTCTATTGCATGAGCACAACAAACGCGAGAGGTATCAGTGCTACTGGCCAAAAAGCACACAAGTCCAGACAAAAAAATAAAACAAAAATAAGGACTTTGGATGGACACAACTAAAATTCATGAGCATGCACGCTTTTTCAGATACACAGAGAGACACTTGGTTTCCTATAGGTAGAACACTTAGTAAATCCGTATAGACTACATACAAACACAAACACAGTTACAAACACACACGGAGAGCAGGTTTATTTTCTCTTGCCCTCCAGGTTTATCTGCTGAAGTCCCAGATCAACATACATTCAATCCCTGCAGATTAGATGTGTTGATTCAAGCTTGAAAACATTTCACATTTCTGTTTATGTTCTGTCGGTAAAGCAGGAGTGTTACAACCAAACATACTGTACACGGAATCAATACTTCCTATTGTGAGAGTCAAAGGAAACAATATCCCCATTTTCACATTGCTGCGAATACATGTGTTTGTGTGTATGTGAATGTGCTGGAAATAAGGGTGATCATGAGGTTAGGGTGTGTAGCAGAGTTTCACAGCGCCTCATGTTCGCAGACAGAGTCCAGTGTTTCATCCACACTGAGCTGAATTGTTCTAGAGCTCACATATGGCAAACATCTCCAAAAACACACATAAACACACACACGTACGCACACGGCTTCACAGTGATACATTTAAGCATACACCTATATGCACACAAACATGTGTCAGCCAAATGTAACTGCAGCTTGGATGGAGCAAAGACACGACCGCACAATGCTTCAAAGAGCGGCAGCAGCAACAACAACAACAACAACAACAAGTGGAAAGAAAGCCTTTAATGCGACGCAACTAAAGCTGAATTAACAGTTGGGGTATGCACAAAGCAGAAAATTACTTCCAAGTTTTTAGTTTACGCTGAGTCAAGGCAGCAGAAATGCTAATACCGCCGAGTGACGTAAAGCAGGAGAACAGCAGCAACAGTTGAGTTAGTGTCTTCTTGGCTTCACTTGGCGTTCAGCTGAGATGTGCATTAACAACTTTCAGAATCAGTTGAGCCACCATGAATTTCTAATTCAACGCAGCCAACGGCGTCATAAAATACAGCTCACAAGTCACTGTTATACAAGTTATTTAGAAAAATAAATACGACATGAATTTTCTTTTTTTCTTTTTAGGGGGAAAAAAAATCAGGTCTTGAGATAAAGCAGGTGTTTTAACAATATTGCAGACTTCGTTTTTTCAATAATTAGGATTTGGACGGCTTCCTGAGCTTGAAGAGGACCACTTCTGACAGGGGCTTTGGGTGAAGCTGTGAATTGAGCAAGACTACCAAATGTTACCGACTATCCCTCTGCGGCTCCCTTCTCCAGACTACTACATTTCTCCTCATGTTTAGCTTGGATATGAAGCCAATTCACTTAATACTTGTGGGACAGCTAAACATTTAAAGCTCCCATTTAAATGGATCAAGTGTAGGCATTGTTTGGTTATGTTAACCATATGTGTTGGCTTTTCATGATCTGAATCCCTTCTCAAAAAACAGAGTGCTTGTGAAAATAAACATGGCTTTGCCCTACACAAATTGTGGACTAATTGTGTATTTGGACTAAATCATTCTTAAGGTTGGAGGGCTTTTTCCATTTGCTAAGGGACGCGGGGGAATGACAGCTTGACATTGATTAGTGTGTTGACTTGTGGAATTGGAGCCTTACCTGTAAAGAATACAACCACAAATCTATTTATACTACCGAGGTAGTGCTTCCCTTACAGCAGCTCACATCTTCAGTGAAGATTTTTTTTTTCACATGCCCCACTAAAAATACAGGAATTACAATCATAAATGCTTCTCAACCAAAACATAATAAAAGGTTCTGTTGAAAAGTAATCAGCAATGAAGCAAGTCCGGGCTTGTTTTTGGACGCAATGTGCATGTATCTTGTTGAGGAAAAAATCATGTACAGGGACTGTGTTATTTTGTGAAATATGTTCTTGTGCTGAATTCAAACAAAGAAATCATTTCTTCACAGATGATCGCAATTATGGAACCAATTACTCTCATAATAAACCAATGAATACAACCTAATACTTTTAAAAGGAGAAAGTAAGACAGCTGAGATATGAGGGGATTTTCAGCAATACTAGATGTATGTGTAACCACTACTATCTACTGTGTTTTGGGGGGGCTGGTAAATGTTGGGTAGATAATTTTAGTGGTTTGTGATGACTCACCATACACTTGTTAGGTTTCTCCCCGGAGTGGACCCTCATGTGAATGAGCAGCTTGTAGCGTGCGTTGAAGGGCTTGTATCGGCGAATGCAGCCAGCCCAGAAACAGGTGAAGTCCTCACCTTTGCGCTGGTCAATGTGGACTTTCTCAATATGCCTCACAAGCTCCTCCTGCTGCTCGTACGCAGCACTGCAATCAATCCAGCGACAGACCTGCTTATCACCCAGTGCTCCTCCAGCGGCTTCTTCCTGCTCTGGGGCCGTGTGGGACCCAGGAGGGCCTCCAGAGGTCTGTTTGTGTCCCAGGGAAGAGGATGAGGCCGTGTGCTGGCTCTGGTGGTGCAGCAGGCCCCCAGGGCTGGGCCCCACATACTGGTGGAGGTGGTAGGGCGGAGGCATGGCAGGACGAGGGGGGTGGTGAGGGTGACGAAGGTGCCCACTACGACCACTCAAGTGATGGTGATGATGGTAGTGGTGCTGAAAGAGTTCGTCCTCACTCGGAGAGAAATCATCGAGGGGCTCCTGCTTGAGGGCAGCCCCCGATCTTTGGCCCCTGTCCAGAAGGGCCCCGGCATCAGGCCCCGAATGCAGCGGCCCCGACATTAGCGACCCACTCATCAGAAGCCCCAACCCGTCCGCGCCTCCTCCTCCTCCCCCTACTCCTCCCTCAGCCGTTCCTCCGGCCCCACGCCCCTGCAGCATGGAGCCCTGCTCCTCACACAGCCCCTGACCCTGCTCCGGCTCCACTGACGACACCGAAGAGGAGGACGCGGAGGAGGAGGAGGAGGAAAGAGACAGCAGGCAGGTGGCAGGTGAGGACAGCTGACAGCTCTCCTGTACCGTGGCTTGCTGGGGGCTGCCGTGAGGTGGGGGCCTTTGGAGGGCTTCCCGTGAGCAGGAGTTGGAGGGTGGGGACGTAGAGGAGGAGGAGGAAGAGGAGGAGAAGCCGGCACTGCTGGTGTGGCTGGGAGAGAGGTTAGTGCGGAACCCGTTGACGCATGCCACCATTGACATCTGGGAGGAGGAGCAGATGATGGCGGTGATATTGATCTCCTCAGAAGCAGCGCCAGAAGCTGATGGGGAAGCTGTGGCGGCAATGCCGCTGGTGCCAGCAACGGTGGAGGACTGCGAGGCCAGGGAGAGGCAGCGTTTCTTCAGACTGCTAGCACTGAGCAGCCGCGCTGAATGATGGCACCCGGTTGGGGACAAAGCCAACGGGGAGGAGCCATCTTCATTATTAAACGGTTGCACCACGTCCCTCGACACAGCACTACCCACACCGCCTGCTGTACAGACGCCACTAGCGCCGCTGCTAATGTGTGGAAGTCCAACAGTCTTGTCCCTTGGTACCCCCAAAACGTGGCCCGCTCTACTGTTCTGAAACCCGGCCTGAGACGTGCTATGGACCCCAGACCCTGTGCTGGAGGTCTTATAACCCATTGAGTTCTCCTGTTTGATTAGGTAAGGCAGAGAGGAGCGAGTCCCACTGGCACTGCCACAGCCCGGGCTGGGGGAGGCCCCCGGCAGGGTCCTTTGGAAGGCAGAGGAGGATCTGTAAGGAGAAAAACACACAGAGGAATATGAGCGCTTTCAGCTCACAGACCGATGACAGATGCAGTCTGGTTCATCCTTCCCACCAGCGGCAGTGTCAGCGTTTAGCCTCCTTCCTCCATCTCCTCCTCCAATTGTTCACTCAGTTTAAATAAAAATCATGTCATCGTAAATAAACTGGTCCTAAAACATTAGATTTTTCGTAAGGGACCTCATGGAGCAAACATTAATTTTGGATACGCCACGTTATAGATTTGGTAACATGAGGTAATGCTGATTACCAGGTAGCATCCACTGCTGTTGATCCAAAGTGTTCTTTTTATGAATAAATGAAACAGGATCTTCTAGTAGTGAGAGGATATGAATGGGTATTTATGACTAAGAATAGAGGGGGGGAGGGATAGATGGCTACTGAGACAGAGAGGCCACTGGCTAGTGTGTCCATCTGATGGGCTTTGATGACACAAAGGGGTTAAACCCAACCCAACATTGGGGATAAATAGGGAGTCACCTGTTTTGGTGGCATAATTGCAGCCTATGAAGGGTCACCGTTTACAATACTGTGTATTATGGTGGGAATCTTTTCCCTGCTGAATGGGGAACCCAGGTCAGATTTCTCCATGCGTTGCTGTGATCTCCTACATAATCATTCCTGTCAGTTGGCTCATTATGGATTTTGTCCAAAGCCCCTGAGTGATGTGAGAAGAGCCCTCTTTTCTCCGGGCTGTCTCATGAAGGAATCGTCTTTGTCCCTTCCCATGAGCACGCCGGGGGAAAAAACGGAGCTAACACTAACTCGGGGCTGGAGAAAGCCACCGGCAGACTTTGTCATCGTTGTTGTTAATAAAGACTTCAACCCCTCTCCCCCTTCCTCTCTTTCTTTCTCTTCTGTTCGAGAACACCATTTCCTGTTTGGCTGTGGGGGGAATATTGAGAGACAATATGGGAGGGGTGAATGTTTGTCCAGACGTGCTTATGGTTGGATGACTGAGGGTCAGGGGAAAGAGGAGGGAAGGGGAAAGTAGGGGGGTGAACCCCACAACATACACTGGGAATTCTTTCTGTCTTGACCAACAGTAGTCAATGATTTCACAACAGAGGAATCGCATTAGTGTAAGATATATGTGTACACTTCGGACCCCTCCGGTGTGTTTTATGAGACTGGGTAAAGCTTTCAAGCTACATACTGTATGTGTACATCTGATTCGTAATAGCACGGATAATGAAAAACACACTGCACCTGCATATTGTTAGTAATACTACACCAAACAGGAAGCAGTCAAAACTCAAACAGGAACCAAATTAATGTTACATATATGTATAATAAAACAGTAAAGGCAGTAAAGTGTTTGGTAAAGTGTTACACATTACCTGGTGTCTTGGTGAGGGCCGTCTTGCAGGAGGAGGTCGGGGGTGGGTCTGTCGCAGTGGAGGCTCTGGAGGTAGAGCCCCCCTGAATGACCCCCCACCGGCGGCAGCAGGCTCTGCCCACATCGCATCAGGGTGCCCTCAGCGTCACCTAGCTCAGCATCTACATCTTTCTCTGAGCAGTAGGCACCATTCACTAGAAAAAGGACCAGAAAAGTGTTACTAAACTGGCTCCATTACAAATGATTAGACAGCAGCTAATACATAATTTACATGTTTACACTCTTCTATCCACAGACTAGTACATCCTTGAAAATGTGCCCATATCGGAGCATTGCTTTAGCTGCCAGAGCTGTGAACCACCATTACTCTCACACTCAAGGCTGGCGAAGCAAATTGCACTCAGTGATCTAGTGACAGCCTTGGAAGAATAATCAGTTTACAATGGGATCTATGACATCAGTGACATGGTGAAATCCTATTAGATTATATATATTCTCTTGAGGAATCATTGTTGGCTGCCACAACTGTAGTATCCAGTGATATATGGAGAGCTCTTTGGGAAGGCCTGATTGGTGACAGCAAGAATAACGCTGGAGAGATTTATTTCCAAATATTATTGCTGGACTAGTGAAGAAAGCTTTTTTTAAAAAAGGCGATATGTCCATTTTGGAAGGAAAGAGTAACTCAAATAAATATGCCAGGAAGGACCAGCCAGTAAAAGTGTAACCATTATATTTATCGAGACATTTAATTACGTACTGTAGCTTTACATTTACCATCATTTGCTCTAATTTGATATGATCAATAATTTTATGAAAACAGTGACCTCATTCATTGACTTAATGAAGAAATGAAATAATTTATGTAGGGAAAATTTGCGGATTAGGGGCTTTAGAGTCTTTATGATGTTTTGCCCCTCACTAAATTAAAGTTGGTTGTTCATCCATGTACACAAATACAAATAACAAAAGTATGTAAAGTGGAGGAATTATTATTGTTTTGATCATATTTTGTACGTAACATTTCGAAGCTGAATTTTTGATTAGAAATAGCGGCTTCATGCATGTGACCAAAAATATAACAAAAATAGAAAGAGGAAAGATGAAAGGGAGAGACAGGAGGGGTCGGCGCATGAGGAAATATTTGTGGAGGGAAAGCCGATATCCCCACACACACGTGTAGGTGGCCACGCGCCCCCTGTTCCAACTTTCCTAACTCAATTTCTCAAATTCAATTTTCTCCTAACGATGTTATTGACAATGTTATCACACACCATGAGCTATTATTAATAAACTCACCCAAACACCATGTATGTGAGGGAGAACACAGAAAAGTACCGCCAAGAAAATGAACTAAATGTGAAAATAGTCTTAAGGATTTAGGCTCCGGATGAAAAAGCTTTAAAAAAAAAAAAAAAAAAAAGATTGACAAAGGAAAAAGAAAGATATTACAACATGAGTAACAGATGGAGAGGGAGAGCAAGCAGGACAAGCAGGGAAGGAAGTGTTTTGGAATATAGGAAAAAGGTTACAAGAACGAACAAAAGACAAGAGAAAACAAGGGAACTTTGTGAGCCATGTTATCCTCAGTTTAAAGAACATCTATTCACATATCCCTCCTACAGCTGATGGAGCCACAGTCTCCTCTGCGTGTGTCGTGTCGCGGGTCACGGCGGAAAGACAAAGTAGAGAAAAGGCAAAGGCGAGCAGCGCAAACAGTCCAGCATCGCCAGGGGACCCCGAGGAACAAGGCTGGCTTCACTCAGAGCTGTTAGCAGAGGGCAAGATGTCTTTCAACTCTGTTCTGTTTTCAAGCAGTGCAAATTGTTGTGTTTATCAAACTCTGGATTGTTCTGGGTTTTTTTGTTTTGCTTTATTCCCTTTTTCACTATTTGCTGGCTTAGCGTCCACACCAATTAGCATTTACAACCGTGTCTCTGTATGAAGGTTTCAAGACCTGTTGAAATGAAGCCAAGTGTTTCCCTGCCTTAAGTCAGGAGTAATTTGATCAGGATGGCCACAAGTGACATGAAGATGACTTCACATCATTAGAGATGTCTTAATTAGGCCTCAACTGCCCATGTGCATGCACACAAAAGCACAAACAACCAAATAAAAGCACTGTCATCATAAAGCACAGGATGGACTGGCAGGCAGTCAATAAAGGACTTGAATGAATGCACATGCTCTTTCTCACACACATATATCAGAGTGGCCATTGTATCCAGCAGACCCACACCAAGAAAAATGTAACTGGAGTTATGAGACAATGCTCTAACAAAGCTTACTACTCCGTTCCACAACATTGACTACAGCACAGTTCAACATATAAATGAGTTTAACAGAGAGAAAATAGATGTGAACTCTGAAACAGGCTCATAAAGCAGACACTGTCTGTTCTTTGGGTTTTTTTTTTTTTTGAAGAACATCCACTTCATCAAAAATCATCAAAACATCGTGGTTTTACAGAAACCTGCAAAGGCTGGTGTCTGGGGCTGCATCAGTGCTGTGCTGATGTCCAAAATGAGTCAGAAGAACCAACTAAAAAAAAACAGTCGGCTACAGAAAACTGGCAGCACATGCCTGGTCAGATTTATAATCTTACTGATTTATTCAGTTATGGATTGAAAAAGAAAACAGTTTATCAGTTTCAGACTGTTTTATGAAGTACTTTTACAGCTGCTTGCTTTGAGATAACATTAAATTTGGCAACTTCTAGGTTTTTGGGGTTGGGGGTACCTTGCCACTTTGAATCTTTTGACCAGTTGGAAGCAGATGAAGCCACACTGACAGACATTACCTTTTAAATTGATATGCAAATTTAGTTGATATGGAATTGTTATGTTGCCAAAATGTTATTTACATACATAGCAGACAGGGGGCAATACAGCACTCATTGCTCCATTGTTGATTCTTTGTATGTCCGCAATTAGGAGTTAGAGGTAGGCAGGTAGAGCCTATTTTAACTGAGGTGAGCGACAATGAACTCCTTTCCTATTCATGTAACCCTGTTATACACGTTATATATGTTGTTAAATTTCATTCAATCCTGTCCTGTACGCATAGATCACACACCAGGAGAAGAGATACAAAAGCTCTTTCTGCCATTTGGAGCCGCCGTGCGAAACAACCTACAGCAGCTTTTAAGTTCCATTTGTTTATAAGATGTTTCTTTTTTCCGTGTTATTTGCTTTCAGGGGAAGTTATGAATATTTTCCACCTCCTGCCAGCATCTGATTTTCATATGTGTTTTATCTTGGAGTTTGCGTGAGCTTTTGTGGCAAAATCATCAACTAGTCAGTAGAGAGACCGTGAGTTTGAAAACCTTCTCGCGTGGCTTTAATTTACTGATTCCAATACAAACAGGTAGGAGTACATCCAAAAAAAAAAAGGGCTAAAGAAAAAAGACTCCTGTCTGTGCTTGTGTGTCCAACGTTCATGATGTATGAACGTGTTGCGAGAGCTCAAATGGGCTGAAGTGTCTCCATCAGAGACACCTTCTGAATGTCTCCAGGACATTAAAATCAGAGTGTTAAATGGGTGTTAAAGGTCTTGATCCCCCCTGCTGCAGAAAGTTAGCACTCCGGTGATTTAGAGCTTTCCTACATTACCAGAATCAGTCATGCTCTCGTTGGGGGAAACAGGCTCCTCAACATATGGTGGCTTGGATGGGACCCAACAGTAAATTCAGTTTATATTGAATGTGCCATGGTAATTCAGCGTTGAACATTTCATTGTGTGTTAAAGCCTTGTTTGATCAGGAGGTGGAAGCCAGAGAGAGCATCAGGGACTGAGGTGAAATGTAAAACATCCAGCAGCAGTGACAAGAGGTGAGAGAGAAAGTGTGTGTGTGTGTGTGTGTATGTATGTGTGTGTGTGTGTGTGTGTGTGTCTGTGTCTGTGTGTGTGTGTTCAGGTCCTCCTATGATTGTGTTGAGATATTTGTGTTAGAAACCATTGTTGAAGACATCTTGTCAAATCTGTCTGGGTTTGAGACTTGGTATAAGAATTAATAGGATCTCACTCTGTATTGTTATGATTAGCAAACAAAAATTAAAGTTCTAGTAACATGACAAACCAGTACACTCCTATCACCAATTATACTGATGCCACTTACATGCAAACATGCAATGAGTTTATGACAGCAGGGATGAAGTGTATGAAGATGGACAAAGCCTCTGTGAGGTTACCACTCAGTTTCTGAAGAGCGGGCTGACTTAAACCATCTTGGCAGTGTCTGACCTGTTGCTAATCCAAAAATGGGTAAAGAGTTGGAGCATATACAGGAAAAGTCCATTTCAGTAGTTCAAGTCAAATAGCACCAACCAAGTTATGGTGTGCATATAAATGGCTACACTTTTCAGAAGGCCAACATTTCCATATTAAAAGTACTTTTTTAAATTGTTTTTTTTTTGTAATATTCAAACTTTTTGAGATACTGAATTTTAGGTCTTCATTAAATGTAAGCCATAATCATTACAATTAAAATAAATTACATAAATAAAGACATGAAATGTTTCATCCTGTGTGTACTGGATCTTTATAATGTATTAGTTTCACTTGAATTGAATTACTGACATAAATAAACTTTTCAATGATATTCTGATTCATTGAGCACCTGTATGTGCAGACCCCTGTCATTCAAGGTGGTTCACCAAGGTGGTTCATGCACAGCTTTAAGCCATAATCAAACATAAACGGCCAAGTTATGTAAAAAATTAACCCCACATACAGTTGCCATGAAGGGGGGAAATGAGCTAAATTACATACTTGAATACCGATAAATAAGCTTGTATCAGGCCGTAAACATATTTATTTTTGTTGTAAAGTTTGACATTTTAACATGAGACTCTTTGGGGTTGACTCACTTTGAGGCCAGCCCCAGGTGGCTGTTCCAGGAACTGCAGTTTTTAACACTGTTAATGGCTACTATTGAAAATATATTATAGTATAACATGCATATAAGCAATACAGATACTAAAACCTTTTACATAAATTACCTAAGCCAGAGAAGCTAAAGAAATGCATTCAACACATCTGTTAGACATCGGAGATATGCACTCGGCATTTTGCTAAGAAACACTGAATGTAAACCTACGTTTTGCTTGTTCATCAGAAAAACTGCACAGAGCACTTTTAACTGAGTTCAGTATTCTGTCCAACTTCTTAGAGCATGCAGGGTGGGATGCTGCTGTGACATACACTGTTACAAGCATTCAGACCCAGTTAGGAGTGATGTTGTAAGGGTGTGGGATCAGGGACGCAGGGACAGAAAGAAAGAGGTAGGACAGTGCCAGAAGCACCAGGGGCAAGTGTTGTGTTCAGTACAGAGACCATGTACAGATGTGCTGGCTCTTCCTCACAAAGAGCCACTGATGTCAGCATTGCCAACTAAAAGACACAGGCCCAAATAAGGACTCTATTGTTAGCTGCATCCTCTAAAAAAGAGGTAAAACTGGAACTTTAGACAAGAAACAACCACTGTTGATGGCACGCTGTCTAATAATGCTCCTTACATCCAAAGTGGTATCATGCGTTCCATAAACGACATGGTATGATATGTATTGCTCCTGTGCTTCCTCTCCTCTCCTGTATAATTAAAGTAGCATGTTCCTCTCAGTGAGCATTACTGCAATATGACAAACCGGTAAACTGACGAGCTCAGTGAGACATACAAGAGAAGTCAAATTTAAGGAGCAATAGGCCAGTTTACATGCTTCATTGCACATGGATACATATACTAATACTTCAAACAGGCTGATTATAGTGCAATTATAAGAGGGATAAAGGTGGTGATTCGAGAGCTTGTTCTGGGAGATGTGTGATTATTTTTTGGCTGAGGTTGTCGAGGGGGAAGACGCGGTTCGAATCCCCCTGCCATACGTCTGCTCTGATGTCATCCATTTGTCATGCTTCCTCCTTGTCAAAATCCCTGGGGAAAACAGCACACGAAGCCATAAAACTCAGATGCATCACGAGCGTGAGTGGAAAGCGCTGTCTAATCCTTTTTCCTGCTGATTAATGCAGCCACTGTGACCATGGAGGCTGAAAAATAGAGACAATAGACAGGAACAATGAATGAAAGCAGGCTCGATAATTCTGATAATTAGGATTCGACTCACTCCTTAGTGGAAGGTTTGCGGTCACTGTGACGGTGATTACATTGATTGTTGAACACGCTTCACATACTGGATAAATTTTACATTGGGGATCGTGGTCAGTTTGGATGCACTGTAATCGTACACCTATTCGGGCTGCCTTTGGGGGCTGATGATCAGAGTCATGTTCAAGTTCAACGATGTTGTGCCTTGGCTAAAAAACTCTCCCTCAGTGACTAATAAATGACTAATAAAGCAGAGCAGACACATGTCTCCAATCTAGCAGAGCTCAACCCCTCTGAAACAACATGGCTATTATCCCAAGATACGCAGTTATGACTACATTACCATACAAAGCATTCCAGTCTATACAGTACTGAAAAGATCAAACCACATCATCACATAGTTGAAAGTCTATGTCGCTGTCTCCCTCAATGAATCTCTCTTCTCCTCCTTCCTTTCTCTGCTATCATTATTTCTCTACAGACAAGACCATTCCTCCATCTGATCAGCAGATGGTCTGGACACCATTATTAACTGTAATTGGTGGTAATCTGGGGCGATTTTTTATTTCGGTGACACTTCATTTTCTATAATTCTCGCCTCTCCCTTTTAAGTCACCTAAGCGTTGCGTTAAGTGCCAGAGTGAGACTGTGCTTGTGCCAGCGTTTAATGCGTTCAAGTCTTCGGAGACATGCAGGCCTCAATGAAAAGCAGATGTGCAGATGGATAGATGGTTTAAGGAGAGGAAAGGGGAGCGATCAGAGGTGTACTGTACTTGAAGCTGGAGGAGGCGATTGAGGAGCGGAGCGGTGGCGGTAGTGGTGGGGGTGGGGTGCTGGAAGAGGGAAATGGGCTGTCAGGAGTGTGATGCAAACATCTGAACCCAAGGTACAACAACAAGCTGCCAAAACCACAAGACAGATGCCTCTGGAAATCCAATGTGACACCTCAACTGGCCCCACTTTGGCTCCATAAATCATAACATTCAGCACTTAAACAGTTAATAATGATCATTCTATTCCTGTCTGCCGCAACACCCTGACCCACACACACACACACACACACACACACACATGCCCACAAAAACAAAAGCTCATACAGTAGCCGAGCTGTTGCT
>OMNW01002355.1:29121-42166 GCA_900303245.1 Selene dorsalis | reverse complement strand
GCGGCGCGAGCAGCAGAGACAACAGGCCTCACAGTACCCACAAACCACAGCGGCCCAGACCCCGGCCATCAACGTCAGCGTGCCCGTCAGTTTAACGCCCGCAGCACAGGTACCGGTGGAGGTGCTTAAGGTAAGAAACAACAGTGCTTCTGGGTTTTGTGATGGCGAGGGAAGGGGAGGGGGTGGAGACAGCATGTGTGCTTTTCAGGATGTCAGAATTATTACAGTGTATGTATAAAGTTTCCACCTCTGAAATTAGAAGTTGCATGTGTCATTGCTGCAGTCTGAGCGCTCCGGGCGCAGCTGTATTTATAGAGTTTATTGAGTCGTGTGTGTGTGTGTGCGTGCGTGTGTGTGGACAGTCAGTCAGTCGTGGTTTTACTATGACTGTGTGTAAAAAAACACAGGAGTGAGTGAAGTGTGTTAAAATGCGTATATGGGGATTATCTTTCCTGAGAGAATTCCTCTTTAATGCATGCTGTGCTTCCAGCCATTTGGATTTAGCCATCTTTAATCCTATTTGCTCAGCTACATTCACATCTTTTCATAGCTTTGATTCCCTGGCAGTCCAAGGGACAGGAGACTGTTAAGATTTTCCTGTAGGAGTAGAGACCGTTTGTGTTTGAGCGTGCATTTTAACAAGGCACCTTGGTGAGTTTTCCTGTTTTGTCCTCTGCATGTGTTTCCAGAAAGCTCCTAATGTTTATGAAATGGCAATAGAAATGCGTGTTGCGTGGCACGGAGTTTTCTTTATCTGTGATTGAGAATTTCTGTGTTATTGCTGTTTTGTTGGTTTTATCTGCTTTCAGTTCTGGTGCTTTTCTGTGATTTCACAGTATGAAAAAACTCAAGGTACAAGGATTCGAAGGATTTTCGCAACGTGTTTCCGACTACGTCGCTCCTTGTTCAGTTTTGTGAACAGTTTTTATGGAAAAATGTGACTTTTACATGATTACAGAGCAGATGTGTGCTTATCCACATGCCTGCATGTCTCTATTTACATTTTCGTGTGTTTGACATTATGTGTGAACTTCAGGGAAACTCTCTGCAAATATGTAGTTGCATTTGTGCACTTGACAATTGAAAATGATGATATTTACCAAAGAAATCTGAAAGGAGAACAATATAAAATCAGCCCTCCGCCACAGAGCCCTCCACAGACAGAGTAAAGTGATGGTAATAAAAAGTGATGTTGTCTCAGCTGTAACTGTTGTAAAAAGCTGTATTCAGACTGATGATATGTGTGTGGAGGTCAGATCATGAGCCGTTGTTGAGAGCCCTCGATGGAAACGAGGTTCAGAGAATACATCAGATTTTTTTTTTAATTGTATAGATTAAAAGCACTAAGGCACTGTGAGCAAGTAATCTTTGTTGAACTAAATCCATCCTCAACATAGATTTCATGGTTACTTGCTCAGCCACACTTTCATCACCCTGGATGTGTGTGGCATCAACCAGCAGTGAAGGACACGTACAGTACATGTATATCCATTGAAAACATTGCCCTCCTCATGCAGCATAAACATTACTTATACTCTCTGTAATCTGCTGCTCTTTGAGAGGTTTAGGACGCCCCCACCCTGAACCCTCGTCCCTGTGTACAATACATCAAGTTAGAGTAATTTCTCTGCTTTGGCGAGAGCTTACAGACATTCTTCATTGACTGAAGTCCTCCAATGAAAAGGCCGTTCCAGCTTGGCGCTGTTGAGCTGGGTTAACCTGCTCCCCTGTCTGTGGGTAGATTAGCAGCGTCCACACAAAGCTCAGGGGTACCAGGCAGAGCTGCTGGACCTCAAAAAGTGCAAACATTAAGCTCAGATGAGTTTATCTAAAGACTGATTGGACCCTTAATTAACCAAGTGACCTCTGACCTTTTGGGGAATAAGTAAAGGATCAGTTTAGGGATCAAGACAAAGGCGAGCACAGCCTTACCACACACCGAACGCTAATTCAGTGAAGAATGCTCGTAATTAGCCCCCACTGCTTTCATTCCACGGCATATTTAAGAGAAAAAAACACTGCTTTGAAATTTATGTAGGATAACTTCCTAAAAGGGTTAAAAAATGATTTCTAGATTTTTTTTTTCTCCTCAGGGGATTTATGGTTCCATGAAAAGAACAAAGTGCTCTTCAACCTCGGACAAAACGTACGTTTCTTCTGGATTATAGAGTCAGTGTAGCTCGTGACCCGTTCGCATCACAAAGTATATAAAGATGCCACATAGTTATTTCATTGCATTTTTGGGTGTGTGAATGAATCCAACTTAATGTTCAACTTGTAGTTTTTAAATCTCAAACACAAGAGTGTGAAATTTTGCACTATCTGCAATATTATTGCTTGATAATTTTAGTTACAGAGTTATTTATTCTGTAGTGCTGTGAGAGCAGAAAACTGCAAACCACACTGTCGAAACCTATTTCCAAAGGACTTATGCAAATTTTAAGAAAATATTTTCCATTTAAAGACACAAGGTTTGTATTACGTTGCTAATTTGACAAGCTTTTTACATAATAGCGTGACAATTGGCCGGAGGTGGAGAAGAAGACCACACGTAGCTCTGATGTAGCTGCTCACATTAGCATCACAGTTGTTGTCTGCGAGCACCACAGTGCACGTTAACGGCTTAACTGTGAGACAAAGTGGCCCATTCTTCACGTCTGCGTAGCAAATGGGGTCATTCTCGTTAATGTATCCTGATAGCAGCATCGTGGAGTGCCCAAAGCATACGAGTCAAAAAAATACAAATCGGTGTTTGTCATTCTGTTCTCACCCTGCATCCTCCTGCAGGACAGCAGGCTGCTTTGTGTGTGTTTTTGCTGAGTGTTTCTGCCTCTTCAGGGGGTTGTGTCTCTGTGGCCCTCTGGGCTGTTGATGGCTAAAAAGGGGCTGATAAAAAACAAGACGTCTTTATTTGCTGAGGTTCCAGATGCTGTGAGTGAGCCGTTGATGTCACATTTCCAAACTGTGTATTCTGGAAAGAGTACATTAAGTGAAGTTTAGGAAAGTAAAGTTCAAGCCCTGGCTTCTGGCTCTGTGATCTCTGTAATCAATTTTTCTGCTCGCTGGCTTTTAACACAAGCTGACCAATCATGTTTGTGTGGCTGAAACCACTCTGTAAATGCAGCATGAAAAAGCAGCCTTTTCTCACTCCTCGGGAATCTTTACAGTCAGATAATGTATTCACCCTCAGACCAGTTCATCATAAAACAAGCTGCAGTATTTATTGACAAGGCCAGGATGTTCCAGTCTGATGGCCGTGGCCCTCGGGGGGTGGGGGTGGGGGGTTCCAGTGAGCTCAGACCTGTGAGACCATCTAATTATGTGTGATAATTTAGGAAATCCCTGAGGACAGAGACAGAGGCTGAAAAAACACTGATTCTCAATTTAATGTCAAAGAGACAAAGCAAACTGATTTCAGATGGCTAAGAAAATAAAAGCTGTTCATCGTCTGACATTTTACTATTTTCTTTTTCATTTCATGGTGGGGACTAATGATCGTTTATATGTTCACCATCAGTTCATCTAATCTTTATTGACTCAGTTTTCAGGTCCATAAAGATGTCTGAAAATTTCAAAACAAATGTTCAGTTCACAACACCATGTGTTGCTTGTTTGGGTCAGCCAAGAGTTCAAGATGAAATTGTCTTTTATGGTCAGATACATGACACTTTTCATCATTGATAAATCAGCAGATTATTTTCTTGATCAATATTTCAGATTACAATCAGTCACTGACATCTGCAGATTGTTTTATGTGACCAAATAGACCGAAACTCAAAGACGCTTTCAGTGAATCTATAGTAAATGATTCATATGATTTCATCTCTAAACAAAATATGTATGTGAAGAAAATAATAATACAGAGAATGATTCAGAGCTTAGCATCTGTGTTTATTGTAATGCTATAGGTTTACACTGTTGTATCTTTTAACGGGGCACCTTTGACTTTGTCTCGTGCACAGAGTGCCCTCACTGACCTCTTCGCTTCTATTCTTGGTGCGGGAGCAATGGAGGAGTAGACAGTTGTATGTGGGGCTCCTACAGTTAATCCTTTGTACAGTTTCTTTCAGCGTCTTTGTTTCTATTTTTAGAAAGTGGCAGCTATTAGTTCTGTGGATGTGTGAATTTACAAGAGACAAGGATGGACAGAGAAGGACTGTCTTGTGTCTGGGCATAACCGAAATATCACAGTACATGTGTGTGCTCTGTGGTGTTTTTCAAACCCTGGGGTCTGGGACCACCTCAAGTGTCACCAGATCAGTCTGAGACGTTGTGAGATGATTGAAAGTTTAGAAAACATTTAGTAGTAGTTAATGTTGTTGTGAAATGGAAATAATTTGAATAATGGCTGGTTTAACTGTACATCTGACACCTATGATGGATAGATTGTATAGTCATTGAAGAAGTACTCTGAAGTAAAAGTACTCACGCTACAACGTGAATGTGACTGAAACGTTGTTATATTAACGTTATTAGATAGTTGATGCTGATCCGTTGCATATGTAGTATTTTAGTTGTACTGTAGCTACAGATTTGGTCCTGTTGTGGCCTATCAGGGGTTCAGTTCCTCTTAAAGGTCAGATCAGATAAATCTGGGTGGCCATGAGATGATTAATGAGAGAGGAAGGAAGAAAGAAAAAAAAAAAAACACAAAGCCTGATTCATAAATCTGTTTTCATGTCTTAAAAGATTTTCTTCCCCTTTTTGTATGAAATATTGGATTGTTTTGCCCCTTTTGGCCTTAGAGGGGAAATCTCTCTTTGATGGAGCGACTCACTGCTCACAGACATTAGTTTGTATTGCTAATCGTGAAAAAGGTCAAAACTGGTCTCATGTATTTTATCCATCTTATGTATGTAGTGTAGTCAAGAGTATGTTTGTCTCTGACATGAACAGAGTAACAGAACAACCTGGGTTACTTTCTACAAATGCATACAATATAGTACAGAGCACAGAAATGAATAAAGAGCATATCTTCAGCAGTAGATATATCATATTATCAGCCTTTTCTTCTCCATGTCAGAGCCTTGGAGCTGCTAGACTGAGGGCTAGCCTATATTTGACAAAACTGCAAAAGCTCTGTGCCTAGCATGACATAATTATCATTAGTCTGAATTCTTGTGTTAACACTCAGTAGGGTAGGGTGACAGTAGGGTAGATATTAGATAAACATCGAAGTAGTTGAATAAAGAGGCAGAGTTTTATGCATTAATGAATCTGAAGTGTCAAGGAGGTTCAAATAAACCAGGAACTGATGCCAAACTCTGTGTTGTATGTTTCACTGCAGTGGTAAATGCACTTCCCAGTTTTTAGCGGCTGTGAACTCGACACTCAGAGACTCAGAGGATAAATGACTTAAGTTAGTAAAGAAGCATTAGTTCCTGTTTTTCCTCTAAACGAGCAGCTAAGAAATGATGATTGTTCCCCTGAAGAGAGGGACGGACACTCAGTAATCCTCAAGGTCAGAGGGAACAGCTAAAGAGCAGCAGCAAAAGGATTTACTTATTCATGTTTTCCCACAAGCAAATGTTATTCTCCATGCTATGCCATAAACTGATAATGAATTAAAAGACGTCACTGATTGAATGATCATTGAAGGATCATTTTTAAACAAACAAAAAAATATAAAACATTAAAAAACTGAATGATTTGATTAGTGACCAACACTAATGCACTATTGCACTTTTGCCCCAAGCAGGATATGAGAAATTAATGAGTAATTGATGTGTTGTAAATGCGCCCCCTGTTGTGGTGTCAGCTTACAACCCTGTAATTACACTTTACAGAGTGGTCTCAGTCATACCTGCAGGATGTGTGTGTGAGAGAGAGAGAGCATGTGTGTGTTAACGTAACTCACATGAGTGCAGAACAATGATGTTGTAACATAGCATGAAAAAAGCCTCTGTTGTGTTAAAAAGTGGAACAAATTTGACAGTCACAGAAACCGATAACGTCACCTGATGGCGTTAGTATGCATTGTGGTGATCACTTTATTAGGGACACCTGCACACTCTCATGCAGTCCTCTATAACAGCTCTGCTGTTAATGAAGGTTTTAGGGTTCTGTTGTTTACAGCATCGTTGGAAATGTATCTGCATTTACTATTGACTATAATGATATTATTGAATGTTATTTTTTTATTGCTATTCAGCTTCAGTTGTATTGTATTTGTATTTACTCATGAAAAAGAACATGAATAAGTAGGGAGATTGTAGAGAGGAGGTTAGTAGGAAGTCTTTTCTTTAAAACAGAATTAGTGGTTGTTAAAAATAAAATCAGGCCTTTATGGCGTTACATAATTTATTTATTGAAATTTTATTTACTTTATCGAAAAAACCTATAGTTTTCTCAATTCCATAAATGTTTATTGTGATTTACAGTTGAGCTCTCCTGCAATAACCATTTTGATATTCATAATAGTGGGAGGTGTTTTAACATTAACAGTTTAACACCATCAATATAATGCTATCCAGTAGAACCTGTCCCAAAATCTGACCACGGTGCTATAACACTGATGTAATATTTATAATTATAGTTATATGATGTGATATATGTATGAGAGAAGATAATACATTTATGATGTGGTGTCAAAAAAAACACATGTGATCGTAAGCATTAAGAAAGCAGACTATAAGCAGAGCACTTGTACTGGATTGCATTAGACAGTGCAGGTGAACTTAATAAACTGAGTGCGTAAGCAGCAGAAATTCTTCCAAATGCTAAACTAGGTCACTGGTGTACAGATCACTGTCCAAAGAAAACATGCAAATAAATTTAGATGCTAATAAAATTCAAATACTCCAGAGCATGACTACTGAACTTGCACATGCGGATTTGTCAGATTATATGATCGTCACCACATATTAAATATTTTGTTACTGTAACAGTCACAGCATTTTATTTTCATTTTCTTGTCCCACACGTGTCATGAAATTTAATTTGCTGTTGGAGTCATACAGTTTTTTGTTTTTTTTTAATATCTCTTCAATAATCATAATGTCAGCTGTCAGATGGAGCATGCACACTGACGCAGTTTGCACAGCAGCAGAGGAAATGTCAAAGGTAGCTAAGAGTTCATCTAGAGCCTCTGACCTCCTCAGCTCTGTTAATGAACTCAAATCCTCTGGTGTTAAGCAGAACAAACACATCAGTTTAAAAAAAAAAAAAAAAAGAAGTAGCCGGGGCTGTTATTCATTGGTTTCGGGTCAGTGTAAGCCTGTTGTGTGTGATTAAACATGTCATTTAGACACATGAGGAGCAACAAGCTGCAAACAAACACACATGCAACAGACCTTACTCTTTGTGCTGTGAGAAGCTGAGAACACAAGCCAAGTATCCAAAGGGTTAAAAAAAAAGAAAAAAAAAAAGTGGTTGGGGCTGAGTAGCAGCCCTGGGGCAAGTCTCAGTGAAAGAGGTGGCCTTGCAAAACAAAGGCACTGACTGTAAGAACCGCATCTTGACATCAAGTGATACACCATAAAGGAATAAATTCAGATTTTACATAAAACAACACAAATCTGAAAAGGCTCATTGTGTTGTACTGAGATTCCTTGACATGCATAACTAATTACTTTCCTTGCCTTTTAAAAGATGAGCTGAATGTGCCCTCATGCTAACAAGCTTAGTCCTCTGGTGCAGTGGAGAGGGGAGCATCTAGAGCACTTCTTAGCTCAGATCATTAAAGTTAGAGGAGAACTTTTATTTAAACTGGGATTTAATCATTTTATTGTGAATTAATGTTTGAGATGCTTGGATATCATCTGTATGAGGTATGTTTTAAATTCATCTTACATTTCAATTCATCTTATGTAATAGAAACCTACAGTTTGTGTCATTATAGATCTACTTTTATCTATAGTGTCTTTATTCAAGCAATCTCATTATTGCATAAAGAACTTAAGCAGAGCAAAGGAGGGTTTAAAAATACACTCTCCACATGTGAACTGGAGCACAGTATCTCTGCTCCATTTAAAACGTGTTCCAGCCTCGACAAACAGCGTCTCCAAAGTTTGTTTATTTGCCTGCAGTGGCTTTTCTGGATCATTAATGCTGCGTGGTGGGGATTAATGATCCACCAGAATCAAATTCATCCAGAACCGGGGGAGAGCGCAGAGACGGGTGCACGTGTAATTTTTGTTGCTTGATAATATGTGGACTGAATGCAGAGAAGCAGAAAGTGGTGGAGCAGAGGAGAAATATGCAGAGTGTGTTTACTTCTGACGCTCTTTAATGTAACAACTCTTGACAGCAGCTCAAAAGAAAAATGCATAATTCATCGTCGGGTTTGAAATCTTTGTCAAGTTTATTTTAATATTATAGTCTGTGCTGTGAACAGACACAACTTTGAGGTATATTTAGAGCTGTTTTAATTCAGCAAAAGACGAGATCATACCCGAAAAAAACGAAATGTGACAAGAGTGATGATTTGAATTTCTCAAAGTGCATATTTCTATGATTTTATTTAATGAGCCGCCTGCAACCATCAACCCTTTGTCTTTGTGTTTTCTAAACCTTCTGCTCTGCTTCTATCAACCAGGTCCAGACTCACCTGGAGAACCCAACCAAGTACCACATTCAGCGCTCCCAGCAGCAGCAGGTGAAGCAGTACCTGGGGAAGCTTGGCTCTCAGGCGTTGAGCTTGCCCTGTCCCAACCAGTCCTCTGACCACGGGGGCATGCCGCCAGGGCCGGGCAACAGTGCCCCCAACAGCCCTATGGCCTTACTGACCCTGAACTCGAACTGCGAGAAAGAGGTGACTGATTGAATTCTGACTCACTGCGATGAGAAGAAACACGCCTTTTCCGTGGTTTTTGATTTCACGTAAAGCCACTCACCTGTGTGACCTTCGGGCTTCATGTCTTCTTGTTTTAGATGGATGATGTCATTGATGACATTATTAGTCTGGAGTCCAGTTACAGCGATGATATCCTCGGCCTGATGGATCCAGGACTTCAGATGGCCAACACGGTACAGTCACTGCATGAGGGCGTTTGATGTGCAGCACTGTGGGAGAAAAATCCATAAAATCAAATTCTATGATACTTGATGGAAAAAAAAAACAAAATCTTAATCTTGTGGTGTACCCAACTCCTTTTTGCACAGATCAAACAAAATATATAGAAATATATATATTTGGACCATTATTGAGCTTCGGATGTGCCCGTGCACTGATTATGTCACCTTTTTGCAGAACCAGGCGAGCTGATAATAAAACATCTGTTAAATTTTTCTCACCATATAAAAATGCCTGCTCCGTTTCGTCACCCCTCCCGTCATGCTCATTCTGGGATGCTGATTAGCATCTATTCATGGAGTGTGAGGTGTGATCCGAGTTTCATATCTTCTGCCGTGTCCCCTCAGATCCCTGTGCCTGCGAACCTCATGGACATGTATGGTAACCAGGGTATGTCCCAGCAAGGTCTGCCTATCAGCAACTCCTGCCCTGCCAACCTGCCAAACATCAAAAGGGAATACTCTGGTAAGAGATATAAGATGCCCAGCTTCTGTTTGAAAAAATATATGTAGCTAATGTGTTCACAACCTTGAGCTGTAAAAACAAGCTCTAACATCCGTTCTGCTTCTCTGTTGCATGGAAACCATAAAGGCTCTAACAACATATACAAAGTTTTACTCTCCAGGCCTTTGTGCAACCAATAATGTAGCATTTTATAAAGTGTCTACTTTATGTAATCCTTTTCTATGTGGGCGATGTCGACTGTACACAACTGTCATGTTTTTACAGTGTATTAATAATATCTGTCTGTACATATTTGATTTTGAAAATATCATTTATCACATAGTTTCACAATCCCCGGCCATCATGCATATGTTGGATAAGTCTGGATCCTGTGGCAAATTTGACAACTATCAAAGGCCTGAAGGGTTCCCTGTGGGTACGTGTGGTTAATTAGCCTCCAAATGTAAATGTAGACGTTGTAGCTGCTGCACTTTTCTTTTTTTTTTTTTTAATAAACCTTGCAGTGAGCTGTTCAGCTTTCATTGATCAATCAAAACGTTTCTTCCAGAAGCTGAGGTAAGAGCTCTGGCTAAGGAGAGACAGAAGAAGGACAACCATAATCTGAGTGAGTTTTAACTTGTTTTGCTCTCAAAACCATACTGAACATATCTCTGTAAATGTGAATGTTTCATGTTTAAATGTGGTTATGGTTGCTGCGGTGTCTTCATTGGCTGATCGTGGATCTTGTTTCTCCTGATTTTGTTTTATAGTTGAGAGAAGACGACGATTTAACATCAACGATCGAATCAAGGAGTTGGGAACTTTAATTCCAAAATCCAATGACCCGTAAGTTCCCTGATTCAGTTATTTATTTCTTATTTAATACATATTCATTTATCTAAATTTAGTAAGATGCTTTTTTAACTAACTCATAATTTGTTACATAAAAAGTGAAATCGTAAAAGGAGAAAAAAAGCCAGAAAGATACAAACAACCGCAGTGGTTGGAAAAGCTTCCCATGGACATTCAGTACTCAGTAGCCCGTTTAATAAAATGCTTATACTGTATGCATGCTCGCTGAGAGAGTCACTGGTGGCTGTAATTTCTGTGAAGAGATCCCTTCCTAATGCAATAAAAATGGAAGAAAAGTTCAGCTGAAACTAATATGAGCCCTCAGTCGTCTGAGTTAGACAAATCAAGCCAGTATCTTCCAAAGTTTTCTTACAAAATCCCCTCTTTGTGTAACCGTCCCTCTGCAGCGGCTTATCAAGGAAGCACAGTCTGAGGAAACACACAGAGGGAAGTTTTTTTGCACCAAAGAGACTTTAACATTTGAAGTTAACCACTTAATTTGTGTAACTTCAGCTGAATTTTATAATATTATTTCTGTGGATTTTGTGAAGTTAATGTTGAATCAGTCACAACATGATTCAATGAATAAACACTGGTAGACTTGTAGTAAATAAATGTACATTTCACTCAACATTATAAAGATAATTGAATATAACTTATAATATGATGACTTTATTAACCACATTTACTGTATTTATGCATTGAAACTCTTAAAGCTCCCTCTTTTCTCTTTCTCTCTCTGCCCTTTGACCTTGCCTGTGGCTCTGGGAAGATCCCAGCAGCCCCTTTTTTGTTGTGTCTGTCCACCCACAGTTGTTTTGCTAAAGCCCAGCTGGGTACTGCACCCACACTCACACCTCCACACACACACAAACTCAGAGGCCTCCTCTCACAAACAGCAGTAATTACACCGCAAACACGTGAGAGAAAATGACTTCTTTAAACTTAATTTTCTTATACAAAACCGTACAACACCTTTTAAGCATAGCTGTGGAGATGTTGGATGTATAAGAGGGATTTTTCCCAGTTAAACCAGTAAAGATTGATTTTTAACCCCACAACATGTCAGTCGCACTCTTCACCTCTTCTGAGAGCTCAGGGTCATCCTTATGACTGCTCATGACCCCAGTGACCTCCGCATGTATACACTTCTTACACAGCGTTCAGAACTCATTATTCTCCTCCGTCTCCGTCATCAAATTGTTTTGAACTGGATGGTCCCTAAGCAGCAACGAGAAACCTATCATCATCATCATTTTTTCTTCCGATTGGAGAGCTCTGCGTGCATATTGTCTGACATCAAAGCTGTGACGTCCAAGAGACTATGAGATGTAAGAATAATGGCTCCTCTGTGATCTTCAGGGACATGCGCTGGAACAAAGGCACCATCCTGAAGGCATCGGTGGACTACATCAGGAAGCTGCAGCGGGAACAGCAGAGGGCGAAGGAGCTGGAGAATCGTCAGAAGAAGCTGGAGCATGCCAACCGACATCTGATGTTGAGGATACAGGTAAACACACACGTTCATGAAGCCAAGTGATTCATCCTCACGAACCGAAACGACAAGGAAAACCACAGTACGCAGTGTGTGTACAGAGAATAAAAAAGAAGCAGTTGTTAGTGGAGGATTATAAAAAGGTTGCGTCTTTAAGAGAGGAAAGGATGCCAGGGCTAAAATTAGAAGAAATTATAACACTTCTATGAAGTACATCAAGCTTCGGGGAAAAAATAGCAGAGACTCTAATTCACACATCAGTGTATTTAATAAAGAAGCTGGCTGCTTAGACTGTGATGTTGTAACTAATTCATCACAAAGATCAATGGAATTCAGCTCAGCAGATGTCGACTGATTGGTCACATTAGTGCATTTGTTTTGCCATTGTCATTAATTAGAGCAGCATGTTGTTGAAAACAGAAGCTCCTGAGTTGAGGTCGGCCATGACAGAGAGTTGACTTCACTGAATGACCTGTGTGTCTCTGGGGGGGGTCTTACAGGAGTTGGAGATGCAGGCCCGCGCTCACGGGCTGGCCATCGCATCGTCAGCGCTCTGCTCCGCTGAACTCGGTGCCCGGCCCATCAAGCAGGAGCCCGCCCTGGAGGACTGTCACCAGGACCTGTACACGTTCCATCCCCATCACCAACACCACCCGGCCTGCACTCCCGAACCGCCCGGCACCTTGGAGCTTAACGAGGGCCACTCTAACTTCCCCGAGGGCCACTACAGCGTTCACGGCAAGCCGGGCTCCAAACTGAACGACATCCTCATGGAAGACACCTTATCACCGGTGAGAGGGGGGGACCCTTTGCTCTCGTCCGTCTCCCCAGACACCTCAAAGGACAGCAGCCGCAAGAGCAGTGTAAGCATGGATGAGAATGAGCAGGGCTGTTAGCACCCCCTACTGGAAAACACCTGCATCTTCAACCCCCTTCATCCTGCTGCACACGTCTCCCTGTCAGTAGCTAACGCGCTCTCAGCTGCTGACAGGGAGAGGCTTTGTTGTTTGTTCGTTGTGTTTTTGTTTTATGTTTTTTTTCCCCCTCCCCCACCTGTGTTGTTTACATGTATTGAATCTTTTCCATCCATGTTTTTTTTTTTTTTTTTTTTTTTTTTTTTTTTATTTTTTTTTTTTAATGATTTATTTGTTTAAATTTACCTCTGATATATATCAAAATATCTAACCACATGTATCACAACTCTGCAAATGTCATCCACTATAACAGAATATAACAGGACA
>OMNW01002355.1:17807-29101 GCA_900303245.1 Selene dorsalis | reverse complement strand
GTGTGTTTTTTTTGTTTGTTTTTTTTCCCCCTCCCCCACCTGTGTTGTTTACATGTATTGAATCTTTTCCATCCATGTTTTTTTTTTTTTGTTAGTTTTCTGTGATATCTTTGTCTTTTCCCCAAGTCCTCAACCTTGATTTCAAGGACTGATTTTAAAGTATGTTTGCTTTAATCAATACTTTGATGACAATGAGTTACAAAAATAGAAGTTTTTTATATTTAAAAAAAAAAAAAGCATTTATCTTTGGATAGAAGCTAGATTATGTTTATTTCTATTGATTCCAAAGAATCTAGGGAAGTTATAAATCATGGTCAGAAATGTAGATATTTTGTGGTGACATGAACACTGCTTTTTAAATCACTAGCAATAATAGAAGAAAAAAATGTATTTATTACTATAGTGCTTTACACTCCTTGTGTCTTAGATTGAACTTGAATGTGCCAATGCCTTATTAAGATGTGTATACATCGATGTTGTATCGCTATGCACATGTTTTGGCTGTTAGCTGAGTCTCTGTCAGTCTTCCAGTTGAAATTTCTTCCTTGACAAATATTAATCATTTGTAGATTTGATCTTATTTATGTATCTATGTAAACAGGACTTTGTGTACACATTCCCCTTATAAAAATTAATTTATAAACAAGGCTTTTCAAAAGAGCCTGAGATAATAAATAAGAAGCACATTTAAAGCAATCCCTAAGCTAAGATGTCTCCTTCTAGATAATTCAAAATGAACAGAATCACCATCAGTAATTAACAATTTTAGCCTTTTCTCCAGTGTCGTAATGTCAAGATGCAGCACAACAATCCAGTAGAGAGAAAGAGAGAAAGGTCAGGTGTGTACCGGAGACACCTATCAGCCCACATTAAAACCACATGTCTGAAGCATGGTACTCCACAAGACTTTTGAAAGTGTCCTGTGGTATCACTCAGGCATCAAGACGTTAGCCACAGATCCTGTAACTTGTGAAGTGAGGCCTCCAAGGATCAGACTTGTTTTTTCAGCTCATCCCACTTATGGTCAATTGGATTTGGAGGCCAAAGCAACACGTTGAGCTCTTAGCAGGGTGTATTATCCTGCGTAACGAAAGGAATGCTGTTGTCAAGATGCGTTTCACTCGCTTCTGCAACAGTGTTTAGGCAGGTGGT
This sequence comes from Selene dorsalis, assembly GCA_900303245.1. Lineage (NCBI taxonomy): Eukaryota > Metazoa > Chordata > Actinopteri > Carangiformes > Carangidae > Selene > Selene dorsalis. The sequence goes on along the minus strand of OMNW01002355.1, from coordinate 27,949 downwards.
GTGAAAGTAACATCCATATGAATACCATGACACAAGGTTTCCCAGCAGAGGGTTGTACTCCTCTGGCATTCCTCCTGTTTGTGGTGAATCTTTCTTCCCCATGCGCACACACACAAACACACAGTCGTCCACATGATCTAAAAGAAACATGACTCATCGGATCAGGCCTCCTTCTTTCATTGGTTCTCACTAACCTAGCGTGGGCATTTTGGGCAGTGGACGGTTCTGCAGATGCAGGAAGCTGTGATGTACTTTGTGTTTTGGCAGCACTATCACAGCCAGCACGAAGGTGTTGTGTACAGTAGTTCCTCTGCAGGACTGGACCAGACCATGATCAAATCTTCAGCTACTGCATAATTACACCCCACCCCCCGACATGAGCCACCGTAACAAGATAATCAATGTAATTCACTTGTCTGTGGTTTTAATGTTGTGGCTGATTGGCGTTTATTACAAGACATTCCTCACTGTCTAAACTACAGATTTTTTTGATTTTTTTTTTTTTTTTTTTACAACCAACAAACAAATCGTCAAACATTTTCTTATACTGCAGAGTCTCCAAATGAAAGCAGCAGAAAACAGTGACGAAAAGCTGATTTCACTTGATCGATTATTCTTACGTAATTCTGCAAATATTTGATATGTGATTAATGTAGGAAAAACGAATCCATTCATTTTTTTTAATGTGTTCTTGCCTGTAGTGATCAGACTGTGGACAGAACTGGTAAAACTGTTTCTCTCTCAGCACAAACACATTATATTGAAATACTTCAGATTTGTTGATGCAAGCGCTCAGTTTTTATAATTGTCCATCCATTTCCTAAATTATTTGTTTGTTTGTTTTTTGTCATTTTTTTGCACATCACTGCAATGACATTTCACATTCAGGATGTTCTTTTTCTTTTTTTCAATTGTGACATTTATATTGCCATGGAGTATAAGGAGACAGCTTTGGGATTTTGTATGAAATGCATGACATTGTCCAAACACTGGAATGACCTCTGTAAATTGAAACGTGGATTGTTTGCCTTTCTTTTTTCTTTTTTCTTTTTTTTTTGTATCTAAGCATAAACTAACTATTGTATTTGGCTTTTCAAATGCAGACAGAATATTGTATGAGATTGTAGATTCTCGATGGTGTATGGTCATTGTATATTTCAGCAATTTGTTTTTCAACAGTCGTAGCACATTGCATAAGTATGCCTTTATTAATAACTACCTGCCATACACTGAGAGCCCTGTTACAGCACAGCCTCTGTTTGGTTAAACTATGCAATGGCTGAAGTTGTGCCTGTAGAGCAGCGTAATGTCTTGACAATGTGATCTCCTTATGAACTAGTCTAAAACAGTGAGTGATTGTCTTTTTCATTGATTTAAGTGCCTTACAGTCATTTCTGTTTCCCTGGTGATGTAGGAGGAGTGATGCAACATTGTGTTGATGTGTATACTGGTGTTTGGTGCTTCATGGTTTAACCTGAAGAGTTACACTGAGTTACGTTCAAGAACAGTAGGTCGGGGGCTTTTAGTCAGATATAACACTATAAGAACCACAAGACCAGAGTGTTTGATATGAAATATATCAATAAGGCATTGTGAAATACATAATCATGAAAGTGAGAGCAGAGAGAGGCGTCTAATTAAACCACCGAATTCTGAAGTAATATAAGTTATTAAAGATAATTATTATGGATTGTTCTTTTATCACTCTTATTCCCATAGTTTTATTTATTCTGTTTTTATTTCAGTGAAGAAATATTTATTTGAAAGTGCCTTTTATCAAAAGTCTGTTCTCATTTCATACAATGTCACTGTCATAAGACGTTTTGTGTCATTGGGGGGAGAAATACAAAGCTTGGTGAAAACAACATTTCAAAGTGATTTATGCTGTAAAAAAAGAAAAACAACATAATTTTATTGGCCAGTTTTTAGCAGTTTCTTTCATTTTTCCATATATCAGCAGGTCAGGTGTTCAATAACACTTTTATGATTATTTATTTCATGACATCTTCTTCATGTATTTACTATGGGACACTTTGGAGCTCCATATGTTTTTGGTTGTTCATTTTCATCTTTATAAAGGTCTGAATTATACAGTTCAGTGTTATCTAAAGTTGTACTGAATATTCAGAATTAAGAGTGTAGAACATGTTGGTGGTTTTTCTCCTTTATGTTAGAAAGTGATACCTACAGCATGATGGCAATCAGACGTTAGATATGGTACAAACGGGGAAAAGTCAGATGTTGGAAGCAGAACACAAAACTTTTCACTCCAGATCCACTTAGTAGCTTTTTCCAGAGCTTTCAGTTGTATTTGGTATTTGGTGTTTTTCTAACTAACGCTACTCACTGATGAATACCGTGCATTGAAAGCTCCACAGAAAGGTAGTAAGTAGACACTGATTCAAGATCTTTTTGTAACAGACAAGAAGTGTCAGGGGACTGCAGAATGACCCTCATGATCACACTCAGCACAGGTACTGAGCCTTAATAGTGCAGCACACACATCGCCCTGTGACTGAACCCAGATCAGCTTTAGATATATCATCTAAACCCTGAAATGTGACTATAGCTAGATTGAACATCAGCCTTATATGTGGTGGTGGTGGTGGTGGTGGCGGCAGCACTTAATTTAAAGCCATCGCTATGACTGATTTCTCACATGACTCTTCCAGCTGTTATTAATTATCATGGCACATCATGGGTAAACCACTAATGAAGAACCATGTTGGCTCAGTTTAGACCTCTATGCTCCTTCTCACCCCCTGTGGTTCATACAGACAGGTTCTCTGCTGATGTTGCTACTGTTCTTATTGTTACAGTTTATATGAGATGAATGTAGCAATTATTACTGTACACAGATTAGTGAACTCAAAACTCATTGGTACTCAATGTGGAAACAATGTTGTGAGAAATATTAAAGGTTTTATTTGAATGTTGGTGCAGCTTGTGTTTTTCTTCCACAACAACAGGACACATTCACGTCCTACTAAGTTAATAAAGGTTTATAACATATTATAATATATACGTTTTTTTTTTTATTTTTGAGTCTTAATCTGCAGTATTTGTTGCTATTTCTTTTATGAAGACATTTTATATTATTAGTACGACTGTGAAGTATTATCTGTTTAAGCTGCCTCCACTTATCTTGTCGGCAGGAACTAGGGTTATTATAAGTGCTAAATAGAAGAACTGAAAGTTATAGATACATATTTCATTTGTTCCCAGCAGAAGAAAGCTCCTCGGTCCATCTCTGGTAAGCTTGGCAAAGGATGTTGTCCTCAATCATGTCACGGAAGATCTCTGTGAAATTAGAAAATCATTGATCAGTTTCCATTTCACAGAACAGTTGTGTTTGACCTGTCTTTCCTGAGGTCAAAAGCAAGAGGCAAAAGCTGCAATGTGTTTTATTTTCTAGTACCTGCACGCCCCAGTCCTGTGGGTAAAGGCATCCTCAGGGAGCCACCCGAGTGCTTCAGTCGCTCCTTGAGGGATTTCTGCACCAGGCCCAGGGTGCAGTCCTGATGCCACACAGGCAGCTCCAGGCCCAGCATGCACTGGATGATGCGTCCCTTCTCGTCCGCTGTGAGCAGCCCCCTCTGGTGGGCCACATACACCATGAAGGACATGTCGATGTTGACCGCCTCTCCATGAAGCAATGCCGGCAACACTCTCTGTGCATATCAGAAGAGATGGAGAATAGATGTCAAGGTAAGTTCAGGGACTCTCCATGACTTCACTGAATATCTCAAAAACACAGAAACAATACAGAAAACTACTTCTTCACCATTTCTAATTCAGGACTGATGAGGTGACCAAAATCCACAAGTCTGTCCAAATCATCCTCCCACAAGTTGGGAGCAAGCTCCTCCAACATAGTTTCTATGGCAATGTGGGTCGATGCTGCAGCGCTGTCTTCACGTTCGGAGCTGACGTTGCTGCTCTCACATGACTGCAGCTTGGTGTGTAACAGCTTCCTGCCCTCGGCCTCCAGCAGTTCAAACAGGCCGCGGTGCTTCATCAGAGCCATCTGAAGTAAAGTGGGACAATTACTGGAGTTTGTGGGAGAAAGTGTAAATGCAGAACATGAACCCTCTATAATACACTGCACTAAGATCAACAGATAGAAGCTCAAGTATTTAACTTGAATGCATGTAAAAATAATCTTTGTAAAGTCATCTGATTATTTGTGTCTGATATGGTCTGATTATTTTCTAATCAATATATATATAGCCAGAGGTTTGGTGGTGGTAGTGGGGGGGTGGAGGTTCAAGTTGAGGAGTATTGCTTTGAGGCTGTTGTAAGACAGTAAACAGTTTTGTCTTTCAAAGTTCAGTTGACCTTTAGCAGACAAGTGTTTTTGTCACAACATGCAACCGCTGGTGCTCTCTCCTTCTTTAACTGTATGTTTGGGTTTGTCAAAATAACTGCAGATGTCATAGAATTAGGACAGTGCAAATTTGCATTGGTAATGGATGAAAATAAATTCTTAGAAATATGCTAACGCAATTAGATAGGTAGCCAGGAGCTGAGGTCATTCCAGTGCAGTTTGAACAGAACTTGTTTTTCAGAGAGGTTATCCATCTCGCCAAATATTTGTTCTTCTTGTTAATACAGGAGAAGAAAACTGTTTTGACTGTGACCTTCTTGCTGGTGCATTCAAGTGCTTACAGGAAACAAGAGATTTTAATGTGTGCAACTAAGAAAAAGCTGTGTGCACAGTACTAACTATTTAGTATGATAAAGTTTAATTTCTAAACAACACAAATAATCCTTTAGCTGTGAGATATCTGATTTTGAGCTTAAATGTCAGTTATAAAGTCTATTCTCTGCAAATGAATCTAAACCCATCTGAAAAAATTGTTGTTCACTGGGTAGCACATGCAAGACCATCAGGAAAACACACTCTTCAGTTACCATGCAGCGACGAGCACCTTTAACATCTCTGCCATCCCATTGGAGATCTGACGTGGAGGAAGAGTTTGGAAGAACGAACGATCTAAGAAGGTCGCCACCGGGGGGATGTAACTTCCCAGTTTGTTTTTCCCACCGGCAAAGTTAACCCCTGTTTTTGCCCCCACACTGGCGTCAACATAAGAGAGCAGAGTGGTCGGTACCCGGATGTAAGGAGTCCTCCTGCGATACAGAGATGCTGCCAAGCCAACCACATCCAGACAAACCCCACCACCGATGGCTATGATTGGCTCGGAGCGCCTGTCAATACCAAACCCATGGACCTCCTCCAGGATCTTGGTCACTAAGTCCATAGACTTGTTCTCCTCAGTGGTGGGCAGTGGGAGGATCTTGAACACAACTTCTCTGGCCTCAAAATACTGAATAACCTGAGAGCCATACAGATGATTGACAGTTTCATCAATGACCACAAAGCGTTTCACAGGTTTATAGTTATTTATGGTACCTTTAAGTTCTTCATGTCCTAAATGACCCCAGAGTAACGTGTCATTTCTGGGGTCAAATATGTTTTTGCACTGAAGGACTCTGTAGGTGAACACAATGGGGCTGACCACTGTCCAGGAAAGTCCATGATCTGACTTGTTCTCATAGCTGAAAATAAGTAACAACAAAGCAAAGAAAGAAAGAAAAAAGTCAAGAATGGAAAATCCATTAACTCAATTTGTCTCCTGTGAAAACATCTAAAGTGTTTGTGTCCATGTAGGATTCAAACACTCGCTGTAAGACGTAAGATTAAGAAAATATATTCTCAGGGCCTTTAGGTTTACTGTACACTTCTTCCACCACTGCTGCACATGTTACACAAGTTGGTGACCTGAGCCTAAAATAGAAAGCTATTTCACCTCGCCCATGCCATGGAGCATAGTTATGAATATATGACCAATGAGCATTCAGTACAGTGAATGTAAAGTGTAACCAATGAATGTGAGCAAATTAGGGGAAGGAAAAGTTATTCAAGGAAAGAGATGCATGTCTCATTAAGGTAACAAAACACTCACGCTGCTGTACATCTTATTTAACGCATACGTATCCATTTGGCCATTAAACATATAAACCAACTCATATTATATATTACAGAATTATATCTTACATTAATTTATTTTAAAACTTTCCCTTTTCATTCAGTACTCACATTTTAGCATCTGATAACTTTCCCTCTGCCTGTTGCTCAGTTTGTCTGGTCCACGCTCCGCTCACTTGGACAAGGTTAAACTTAGTTTCCTGTGAGTGGCTGGGGTTGATATTTGAAAGCATGTTCCCCGTGTTGCTTGGTCTCTCAGATGACTTCAGTCTACTCTGGTATCTTTGATGGAGTGATACAGGAAACATAAAAAGATGTCAGTGAAGAGGACGTCACCATGAGTCGACATATGTAACCGTCTCCGCTCAGCTGTTGGCATCTGGTTACTTTGCTCAGAGGGGCGAGTGTAGCTGCAGCAACAAGTGAGGATGCCATTGCTATTATTATTGTTATTATTATCATTATTGTTATACAAAGATTTTTTCTTGCCAGACTGGTGAGAAAAATCAATAATAGACTTTGACATAATTTAATTATAAGAATAAATCTATTTAAAAATGTCTTGTTACTTTCATTTTTCTTAACTGTACAAAGTTAATTATAGACCTATAGGATATAATTATTTATAATAAAGTTTCATCATTTACAGAGTGAAAGGACAAATTCACCTTGAAAAATACTTCAGCTACAAAACTGCTGTGTATTTATGATTAAGCAGCTATTTTAACAGAAATGGTTAACTGGTAGAAGAGATTACATGGTATTGAATGTTATTATACTGTGTTTAAAATGGAATAAAGAAGCCAACATGACACAGATAAATACCTATATATCACAAACATATGAGTCAGAGTAGTTCAAAATGATCACAAGGATGCACACACAAAAACACGACTTTCCCTCACACGCTCGTCTTGGCTCATTTGAGCCTTTTCCTGAGAAAAGAACAAAAAAAACCTTTATGTGAAACTCCTTCTTTACGACATGGAAAGTTCCTTCCAATCAGAAGAAAACAAGCAATTTGCGGTGAAGGGTGGAGGTCTGGGGTGTAATGTGTCATGTTTAAGATGAATCAGTGGGATGTGAGAAAGTGTCTCACATCCCGCGTGTATGTTTTGAAATCTGCAAAACAGAAATGAAATGTGTGGAGGCTGACACACATTCTCTACCAGCTTTTTATTATTATTATTGTTGTTGTTGTTATTATTATAACAGCTCCACATTGTTACACACAGTTGCAGTAGTTATCTGCTTGAATAATGTTGACGCACAGAAGCAGCTGCTCATTTCCATATGAGGCCAATATAAAAAAACACCTTTGGCAATGCAGGCAATTATTATGTATATGTGAATATGCATGAGACACTGATGCTGTGAGTCGAACAGTCAAAGTTTGAAAAATGTATGATGGTGGTTTTGTTTGAAGTGAACTCATGCGTGTTATACGTACAGGTCAGAGGTGAGAGACAGAAAAAAGGGGGTGGGGGGTTCAGCGGTAGCACATCTCTGACATCTCCATGGCCAGTTCCAGAAGTTCACTTGTGTCCTGACAGGAGCCGCAGAAATTACAGTCCAGCTCGAGCTTGTAATTGCAGCAGTCCTTTCCCTGCTGGTCCCTCTCACTGGACGCTGTGATGTACTTGTAGGAGGGGAAGCAGCGGCTCATGACGCGCTCACACGTGCTTGGCAGCAGGACTATCATCTCATGGAAACGACAATACAGACAGGCGAGCAGAAATACTGCACAGTCGTCTGCTGGTGGTGATGCCAAGGAAGAGCAGAAGAAGAAAAAGATCAAAAGGAGGATGTTAATTACTTAGTATGAAATTAAACACTTTAAACATGTCACAGTGTGCACCTCTAGCTGCGCATCAGCATCAGAATTACAGTGATGTTAATGATCGCACAACAGTTTCAGGGTTTTTCTATCTACTTGCATCAGAGTTTCGACCTCAGGGGAGTGAAACAGTACCTCCAGTGCCAGGCAGGTATGAATCATCAGAAGAAAAATTACTGCTGCTGTTCTTGAACTTGTCAGAGCAAACGGAAAAGCTGGAGCCACCCCATTCGCTGCCACCCAGGGGTTCACGGGAGCCGGGCTCGGTGTCCAGCTTGTCTGCTTCTTGCTCCGAGATGGTGCTGAGCCTGCATACCCCACTGAACTTATTGTCCATCATCTTTCTGGATGGAGAGCAAGTCACTGGCTCAGGGGTGTTTCCTTTGAAAAGGATGATGCAAGACACAGGGATTATTTTAGTCACCTAGTTACTGATTGCATTAAAATAAAATTCAGGGCTGGTTTTACACCCAGTCCAGTCTCTGTTGGAAGAGTTAGTCACTTCAAATCTTTCTGTGAGGCAGTGTTACTTATTCGGGGGACCATTAACATGAAGCATGACAAGGAGGTGAGATGTGGAAAGTGTAATTGGAGGAGGCTTGCTCTTTAAAACTTTGGGAGTGAGAGAGTATTGATTAGCAAGTGTTTATTTGGATCTAGATTCCTGGGTTGAAAATATATACTGTGTGAAAATACACTCCCTCCATTAACACTTGGCATGCACCACATCGAGCCAGCCACAGATAAAAGTGAAAAACCTACCATCAGAGAGCTGATCCTCTAGATCCTCGAGCTTGATACAGTCCTGATCATCCACAGGAGGCTTTGAGGGAGATGTCATCTTGTGCAGGGCAAAGTGGAAGAGAAGAGAAATGCAATGAGACACAAGCAAAGCATTTGATTCATTAACAACAGCATAACAGCCCAAACAGCTGAAGACCAACTCATCTCAGACAATAAATTGTGACTGTAATCCTCTTTTTGAGTATAAGAATCATGCAGGAAGTGCTTTTCTCAAAAAGACAACAAGACTACAATGGTTGAAAAAAAATAATATAATGAAATTAAACTCTGCACAGTAATTAGCTTTCTAAAGATTACCTGTCTGTAAGTGTAAACACTCCAGCCGTGTAGTCGGTGGCGTCTGCAACTGTAACAGCTCTGAGGTTGAGCTCAAGTACATCCCATCATCATGCACACACCCACATTTTGAGCACACTCCACATCGATCAATACTCACCGGTCAGGAAGCTCAACTACAGATTTCCGATGGCAAAATGCCCAAGATGATCCACTCAATTATTGGCACTACATATCGACAGGGAGCCGAGCTGAGCCGAGCTGAGATGAGCCACATTTCACACACCTGGATTTGAAAAGTAATAAGAGGAATAAGACCTGCATAAAATCGTACCAGGGTATTATCTTGTCTTACACAGTGTAACGGTTTTGAAAACAACACATCCTGACAGCAGAGGTAAATTTATAGGGCAATAACGCAGACATACCACAATACCACAGTGGAAAGTTTCCCACCCACACCATTTGCTCTCTTCCATTACCTTCCATTAAGAAGTCATTACCATTGACTGAGAAAAGTGGCATCGTATAGGGTGAAAAAAAAAAAGCACCATCAGCCATAATTTCATAATGTGAAATGGTAATGAACTCCCGAGGCGATCACAGAGGTGGATAAAAGACAGTATTCACATTTTATCATGAGGAATTTATTATTCATAGAGATGCATTGGTTTACAATAATGGTAAATCTATAGTATCTACTCTTACAAGCTCAGTTAGAGCAAAATTCAACAATGTTCATCATGGAAGGGGTGAAAAAGACCGACAAGTATAAAGAAGCTACGTATTCTTTTGATCAGTTGATTATACCTTAAATACAAATATATCAGATCATGTTGGCAGTGAACATTTTAATTTTTAAAGAAACATTTTTTGTTACTTCTTCTACAATCTTTTTTGTATATATATATATATTATGACTACTAAAATAAAATCAGGTAGTGTGGCCCCCAACATAGCAGAAAGTAGCTATAAAGACGGGGCAGAGGGGGTAATTCATTGTGAAGTGCTAGCTATCAATGTTCCCTTGCCTTTGGCCTCTCTGCTCATCATGGTCCTTTTTTTTGTGTGAACAGATACAAAAGAAGAAAAATCAGACAGTTTCACAAATGTGCTTTTGTGATATCACTCTACTGTACAGAAAGAATTAAGAACTAGATTAAGAACAAAAAAAAAAGAATAAGGCTGATAAATATGAAAAAAAAAAAAAAAAAAAATCCCAAAAAACAAAGG
>OMNW01002355.1:3589-17787 GCA_900303245.1 Selene dorsalis | reverse complement strand
CCCCAAAAACAGAGTGGTTTGGTTATGCAGATGAAGCTGTTGTTTTTTTGTTTTTTTTTTGGAATACAAAGTCACGCAGGCTGTGAGTGAGGCGCCCTCATGGTGTAGAGATCCCGGACCTCATAGTCAGAGAGAAGGCACGCGATCGAGATGAAGGTTGCCGTTGTCTTCGTCATGGTTCATCTCTGGGCTGTGGCCCTGCTCGTCTGTGCTCTCCGGAGATTCGTATGGGTAATTTTCACATATCTCCTCGTCCTCCTGCTCCTCTTTAATGCTGCTTTGATGAACATGCAGAGAAAAGAAAAAAAAAGAGAAAGAAACAAGCAAATCAGGATTTGTGATCGCAATAATTACATAACAGATCACACCTGAGGGGAAAACAGCTGAGGTGATGCTTACTAAGCTTGCGGAGGTGACTGCGTTGCACTGCTGTCGCTTTGGTATCCAGATCCATTAGCAAGGGCTCCGTTCATCTGCTCTTGGAGAATATGAGGCAGGGAGTGCAGGGGGATGCTGCCCATAGAGGCTGGGTTGAAGAAAGAGTTGTTGCCGTCTAGACCACCACACTGAAAAAGAGAAACATCCTCAGGTTTCACCTTCATAATACATCAGAGGGGGCTGTAGCAGGGGCAGGGCGCTATCTGAAATGCTGCTGCTACCTTTAACTCACAGAAACGGTCTTATATTGTATAAACTGTATTAATCCATAATACAGTGTATTATAAATAAGACGTTCTCTTACCTGGGGAACAGATCCAGCTAAGCTCTGACGGTTGTGAGAGTTCTTCAGAAGGGATCTGTTGGTACACAAATACACATAATAAATGAGCGAGGTTATATTTTATTTTTGTATCAACAGCTACTGCCAATATACATCCTCCATTTGTTAAACGAAGAGCTTGTGTCATAGTTACAAGTCATGACAAATAAAAAACTGAAGCCATCACATGATTTTTTTTATTTTTATCAACTGCTGGTAGTAAAGGTTACTTAAAGTGACGGGTGAAAGTTGCATAAAAGTTGAAGTTTAGCTTGGAGGCGTGAACAAATAGCAACAGACGTGGTTTTATTTTCTTCCTAAAAATCATCTGTTTCACAAAGTGGATCATCTGATTCCACCACTATTTATGTACCCTCTATGGTTACATCTGAATGAAGAGTGCTGTAAATCTTTAAATTTATCCAGACCACAGGCCCTGTTGCTATGTTTAAAATTGGATCAAATGCTTGACATGTGCTCTTTGTAATCCTTCATCTGTTTTGTAAGTTTTAATACATAAAGTTTTTGCTTCGACTTCTATCGCTTTTATTGTACGAGAACATGTTGTGGAGCAAATGTGTATAAATGAATAAATGAATGAATAAACTGTCCTGTTAACGCCATGTTTTAGAAACTTCAGAGGAGGCTCCCAGACTTTGAAATTCAAAGACTTGTTTACAGTAAACATTGTGTGCACTTAGAGAGCAAAATATTGTGTGTACTTAAGCTACAAGGTCAAATAGTGTTGGGCATGGCACGTCTAGTAACGTCTAGACACAGAGTTCATGTCCACCGCACACGTACCCATTACCGGCCGTCTTCTGGGGCCGTCTTCTGTGGAACTCGATCTCATCTACCGTCCACACGGCTCCCTTCACGTTCTCCAAACGTACGAAGCATTTGTGGAGGCTGAGGTTATGTCTGACAGCGTTCTGGAAGACGAGGAGAAAATTAGGAGCTCCACACCTGGAATTTCCCTAAAAACCCAATTTTTTATATCAACATCTGATCGATTTAACATGTGACAGAGTCTGTACCTTCCAAGTAGCTGCGTTCCGCCTGAAATATGCAAAGTTTCTTGTGAACCAGTTGTAAATTTCATTTAATGTCAGCTGATTGCGGGGTGATTCGAATATCGCCTGAAAGACATGGGGAGAGACATTTAGTGGTAGAAACAGTAAATTATACGGAAACACTTACATGCAGAAATGTGAATTCATATTTGCAACAGTGTTCTGATATTTGTGTCTGTGTTTGTTGAGGTAGGTGGAGATTACCTGTCTTATGAGAGAGGCATACGTAAACGGAGGTCTAACTTCTGTGCTCAGGTAGAACTCCTTATTATCGATTATATCTGCAGAAAGACATGACAGGTATCATTTATACATGAACATGAACAGGCTGGACAGAAAACAAGATCAAAGACGTAGTAAAATCATGTATCAGCTTGAAACTGCAAATAAAATAATATGTATATTAATAAAGTTAATCTTCATTGTCTCACCGATACCTTGGCTGACAGAGCGGCTGTACCGCCTCCGTACAGGGGTTCCAGTGAACATGCTATTGGGAGTGAGGACTGAGGGGGATTCAGAGAGTGGCGTCAGGGGCGTGGACGGTGCTGTGGCGCTCTGGGACAGGCTCATAGGAGGAGGGCCTTTGGGCAATGTTGCCTGGGAGAAGGGAACATTAGACACCAGATTCACCTGAAAAACAAAGCATTTAAGTCAGGAAAATGTCGGTTTAAGTGAGAGCAAAACGATATTTATTTTAATTGAGGGACAACAGTCAGAGCAGGTACTTACAGGCTGCGCTGCGGGTTTAGGTTCGGAGGACTTGAGATGAGCCATCATAGCTTGCAGTCGCTCTTTGTCCTTCTTCAACTGTGTAAGACGACAGGACCAAAATAGACGTTGAGAGTTGGTGCATTCAGCGCTTGTGTTAAATGATGAAATGACATTCAGTGTAGGAATTGCTTTTTTCAGACATCATGAGAAGTGCAATTATCTAAAAGACATCACCTCTGCTTCCAGGGCTGGTGTGAAAACACACACACACCGCTGTTTTTAGAAAACTTCTTTTACATTGGTTTAAAAAAAGGACACGGTCCTCGGTGGTTAGATCATATTAGAACAATTAAGTTATAATGTAAAATTAAACTATAACTAAAAATGGCATTTACAAACCACAGATGAGTCGTCTGTCTGTTTCGTTGTTTGATTTAAAAACAGAAAAAAAAAACATCCGCTGATAGAAAATGAACCAAACACATACCTGCAGTTCCAGCTGCTGAACCACTTGCATCTGCACACGACACTGTGCTGTGCTTTTGTCATCCAGTGTATGTTCACTGTTCAAATGTCTGCAGACAAATCATAATCATAACATGGCTTTAGGGAGAAGATTTTTTTTGTGCAGGCAACAGCTGTAGTCGAGAGCATGAAATGCCCTGTTGCAATGAATTACTGAACGTTTTTTCTTTCAAGTATCAAAATAAACAAATTAATTACACTTCAGGAGTCATTTCGTTTCCACTTGAAAAACTTTCATTTATATCATTTTAATCCTTAAAAAAATTAGATCCATTCCACAAAAAAGAGGGGGATGTCTAAATAACCATTTAAGCTCCAGTTTAAAATAAATAAAAGATACTTAGAGCTCCATGTGAGGAACATATGAACATTTCCTGACTACTCACTGACTGTAACTGCAACCGTGCACATCCTGATAGACATGAACAAACATTACACCAGCTTTAAATGTGAGCAAAGGTTCATCACTCACTTGAGAAATGCCTGAAAGTCTCCGAAGACAGTCTCACAGCCGGGCCACTTGCACATGCCATTTCCATACAGAGGATGGCTGTTTTGTGTGTTTTCGTCCGCTGACCCACTGTAACAAATACAACAGTCCACCATTAATTACGCACGCCAGACTCGACATGTTTGAAATGCTCCAGCACAACAAAAGCATTGTTTAGCTTCTCAACTCAGGATGAGACAGTCAACATTTTTGAACTAAAAAATGTAAATAGTGTTGATGCTTCCTCTGAATAGATTTGTAAAGCACCTTTCTTTCCTCTTCAGCAGGGTGTGATGACCGTTGGCGGTGGATTGATGACTGGAAGACTCTCTGTTGTCTCCACAAGCGGACAGGTTGCTGCCATTCTCAGAGCCTGAAATTGCACATTCACATTTACAGCATTGAGTTAAAAAAAAAGGACAAGGACACTCCTGAACCCCAAACCATGATGATGAGTTATGGCCACTGGAGAAAAAAATAAAGTCAAGAGTTTTTATAAACTGTTATAAATGCTGACCTGTTACAAACTGTTGCTGCTGTCTGGTCCAATTGCACTGTATTTACCTTATTGATCACTGTTCAATGTTTTTATTCCTCAGGGAGAGGTAATTAAATATCATTATATTGATATTTAAAGCCAGAGGACTTGGCTTATATTATCTCTGGGAATATTACCCAACCTTTATTTTTTTGCATTTATTTTATCTACAACATCCTTTGTATGTCATTGTACCATCTGAAAGTATTTTGTTAACATGTCAACATGCCAAAGCACAACATACCTGGAGCTGTGCAGGGGCTGGTGGGCAGCACGGACAACAGGCCTTGCCTCTGCAGGTTGAGGAGATGCTGCTGCTGCATCTGAAGTAGCTGCTGCTGGATGGCAATTTGCTGAGCTGTCAGCTGTGACACAAGCAGTGGCAGAACATGAGCCAGTTAATTCCTTCACCCCGCTTAACATGTATAGCTTAATGAGATGAATAGGAAAAAATGTAAAGGGAAAACTAAACATCACGCTGCTGTCAATCATGAACTTGATAGCCGCTAATGCTAATAGCTATTAGAGAATAAAACAATTCTTAACTTTGACTTTTCTTATTTTTTATTATATTATATTTTATTATATTCTCTGTTGGTCAAATGTTGTGATCAGAATGAACTTTTCCTGCATTTTTCTTGTGAGCAAATGGACAAACTCTACATGAAGCACACTTCGTGCTACCTCGTGCACCCAGCCAAGTTGTGACATGTTACAACTGCAAGAGGATGGAGGATTTCAGAACACAGAGAGAAACAGTCAGAGGACCGCTGACATCATACCGCCACGCAAATCCATGCACACTAGCTGAAGTGTGAGTTAACTGTACTGTGTATTGTTGTTTTTTATGACACACAACATTTGTTGGGACTTGAATATGCACTGAAGTCTATGAGACCACATGTGTGAGTGCTGAGACAGAGCAACACATAGTCTCTGAACATGTGACGAATGCACCTGGAAATCATCAGAGACACCTTCTACAACTACAAACACCTCCTATATTACCCAGGCTACTGCTGCATCTTCTCCTTCAAGTGCCACTTCTGTATCATACACTATGAAGAGCCTGGAACGTGTTACTCAGAACAGACATTTTGTTATTACAGGCTGCGCAGCATGAATAACTGCTTATAATAACAACAGTACTTTCAGGGTATTCCAGGAATTAACCTCCAGTTCTACTGAAATGAAGAAGACTTTTTCCTAATTCATGAATTTTGTTATGATCAATCATTCATAAGGTGATGAAATGATTTTGCCATAATGAATTAAAGTTACCTCTTGGCTGACAATCCCAGCATTCTTCTGTTGCAGCAGCTGCATATTTAGCTGCTCTTGCTGATTCTTGAAGACCTCTTGAATTTGTTGCTGCGGAAATATCGGTGAATTTGACTTTTAGCAAAATAAAACCACTCTTCACTGTGAAGAAAAACTGATACGTAACTATCAGACATGCACATTACCTGGTGTAACATGAGTGCTTTCTGCTGCTGGAGCAGGGCTTGGAGCTGCTGAGGACTGAGGATCTGTTGCTGTGGGGTCTGCTGCAGCTGCTGTGGGGCCTCTGCTGGTGGGGTCATCATCGACAATGACACTGGTACCTGCATCATCCGAAAAGAAAAACACAAACAAACACACACAGAATGGTGAGTTAAAATCTATACACAACAAAAAATAGAGAGGCAAACACACCAAAAAAACAGAAAACACTGCGACAGAGGAGAGAGGAGGAACTCAAAGGAGGCAAACAACAGAAAACAAAAGAAAATAACAAAACAAAAAACAACATATGTAGGTCATTCAGGGTGTGTGTGTGTGTGTGTGTCTGTGTGTGTGTGTGTGTGTGTGTGTGGACCTGCCACATTAATCTGATGTATTCCCTTCCGGTAAAAACAATCAGTTTGTTTATACGTAAACAAGAAACCATATCTCCTCCGTCACGGTCGGGGATTATGAGACACAGTTAGGTTTCAGATTAGACCGGTTTCCTTTTTTCTTCCGGTTTCCAAAGATTTTTTTTTTGTCTCTTCAAAAGACATGAACAAGATAAAGATATTAGAACAGAAATGTTTCCCTGAGACATCAGTGTGACAGGATAAAAAAGAACCATTACATGCAATGGTGCTTTCTTGTACCCAAAATAATCCAAAAATAAATCCAAAGTCAGACTAAAACTTGAAATAAACAAGTCTAAATGAGTTTCCACGGCTGAACAGTAGGTTACTTGTGACATTTAAACACACACACACACGGGAAAAATTATGTGCCCTCTCAGACGAGGGTGTGTTTGGTGACGTCATCGTGACTTAAAAGAATGAAACTCTTCAGGATACAGCATCATAAATATTAAATGGCCTGTAAGAGGCATGTTCACAGGTGCTGATACACTTTATAATCATAAAAAAATAGAGTGTAAAACGTATTTTTATATAACTAAAAAGAGAAATGCAACAAATGCAGACACAGATTTGCAGAAATCAGGTTTTATCAGTGTAAACCAACACCTTATGTGGTTTTCCCCTTTAGATATGCATGATCTGTTACAGACAACAACACACACATGCACACAAAATAACAAGCATCAAGCATGACCCTTCATAACAGTTTGTTCATCATTTCCTCTATTAATCAGTTCTTCTTTTCCTCTATAAAATGTTCATAAACGGTATAAACATTTTGTTTTAAAAATCCCCTACCCAGCCCAGAAGGACAACAACACAACACAACATCAACCTATCACTCTGTTGCTGCAAAAAAAAAGAGAAGAGATGGAAACCTACACGGAGAGGGTTTCATGTAATTGAAACCATGAAAATATCTTGTTGTGGATATCAAAACTTCAAATGAAAAACACCAGAAAAGCAGAAAACATGGAAGCATTGAGAAAAACACTCAAATGATTTCTGTTCCACCACTTAGCAGCTCCATTTTTTTGTCATTGAACACAGCAATGATTCTACAAACTGTTGTAACTCTGCTCTTATTCCTCAAATTCAAAAATAATTTATAGTCACTCACAGCACTGCTTATTTATTACTTCTCCTTCACTGGTCAGTCTGGTAGGCTGAGCCCAACCCTGCTGCCACTTCAGCTAAAAATGAACCGAACAAAAATAACGACGACAACAACAACAACAACAACACAGGATGGCTTAGGGGAATTGGAGCTCCATCAAAACAACAACAACCAGTACCACAAAAACAACAACAACATCCTCTGCTAGGCATGCAGCAATTACCACACCCTCCCCCAACACTGTCAAGCCTCACAGCTCAAGGGATGTTTACAGTAAACATAAACAGAGTAATCAAAATTGCACAGAGATATAAATAATGAATAAAAAAGCATACAGAGCCTGTTTACGAAAACAGAACTTGAGATTCGTATTTTAATTAAGGTCTGAACCACAAACAAACATTTCTCTCCAAGGCAGAGTCTGTTTTGAATCGGGTAAACAAACTGACAGTGAATTTCACACAGGCTTTGGGCTAACAATAACAGATGACTGCCTCCTAGTTTGTCCTTTCTTATGAAATTCAATGCTGCAGAGGTGGCCACCAAAGCAATGAAAATAGGTCTATCCCACAGACAGAGCCAGTTGGCCCCCTCTATTTTTCCTGTGGACACCATCAACACAACAACAGCCTTTGCCTAATCCCTGTTGCCATGGTAGCCAGCAAGTCCAAACATCTTCTGTTGTTGTTATTGTTGAAAGTCATACCAGTGAGCAACTGAGTGTAAACACAGATCTGTTCCCGCAAGACTGGTCTTGTGAACTCTGAGATGACTGACAGCAAATAGAAGAGCTGAAAACTGACTACAAAACAAACAAGACTGTTTTTGTTATGAGATTTAATTCTTACTGATATGTCCTGCTGGGTGTGGCCAAAAAACAACAACAAAAAAACTGTGACATTTTACAAAACACACACACACGCACACACGCCTCATAAAGTCCACTGAAAATTCATTAAGGAGAAAGTGAAAAACACTAAATTAAACACTTATTTATACATATCCATGTGATTTAACCATAGAAAAGTATTAAATCATTTTTTTAATCTAACAAGATGAATAAAGAATGGTTCAGACAAACCTGTTAGTCTCCATTGAACGTTCGCCCGAGAACCTATAAAACTACAATGCTGCTCAGCAGTAATGTTCTGCCTGAACATCTAACAGAGCCTCACTAAGCTACATGATGTGAGCATGAACATAACTAAGTCTACCCAGCAGGAGTTGTTCTCTCCCTCCCCTCGCAAACCTCAGTACAACCTCCCCCTATCCCCTGCTCCCCTCCAGCATAAATATGAAACACTGCAGTTGGGAGAAACTGAGGCAGACAAAGTGAGAGGTTCAGGGATAACTTTACATGTAAAAAAAAAAAAATAATAACAAAATAAAGTACCTACTCATATGCCGGTAAACTGCTTGCCCTACATTCACTATCATCGTCTATGCATAACAGCACTGACAGGAGAATTTGCGTGGTTTAAGGAGGCCAGACCAGTTGAACATAAATTTAAATGTAGCATAACGAATTGTAATTCAAAGTTAAGAGAGACGAAAGCAGACAGGTAAGTTGCAACACATATTTGCAACGTGGAAAACTAATATTTACATATGCCACCATTCAGCTGAACAGTCTTGTAATAAAGCACAGTGCGCTTAGCAACAAAAACACTTTTCTGGAGTTGATCATTTGTTTTACAGCTGCAAAAAAAAAAAGTCAATTCATCATCTACGATTCAGCTGCAATACAATTTCAATTAATCATCTGGTCAATAAATTGTCCAACACCTCTTTCCAAAGCTCAAACTGCTTCTTCCGTCCGACGACAACAACAACAGCCGAAAAATATTCCATTCACGATGAAAAGCAGCAAATTCTCACAAATGAGAAGCTGCTGGTCTCAAACAGTTCACTCTTCAAATCAAAAGTGGTCAGACATCAAGACTGAGCGTTTCTCTATCAAGACTAACCAACATTATTTGCCTCTCATTACAATGGCACTTTTTCCGAGGAAATATTTCTATTGAGAATATAAGCAATATACCACAATGCTATCGCTAAATCACAAAATATAAACAACTTAAAACAACACACATTTGCACAGGGTTTGCATGTACAAATTATTTTTTCAATGACGATTCAACTTCCAGTCGTTTTTAAATTGACGTGTTAATTCTTATGTCTATAATATGTGACAGAAAAGTGTCCATTTCATTTTTCTGAGCCCAGAGTTGTATCTTTAAATGACTTATTGAACTAACAGACTGAGAAGTTATTCCATTTACCGTCATGGATGACATAGGAAAACAGCAAAACTGAAAAAAGCTGAAAACAGGAAATGTTTGGTAATTTTGCTTGGAAAAAAAAACTGCTGATCAACAACATTCAGAATTGTTTCTGATGAGTTCATGTTGACTGATTAATCAAGTCATCTACTAACCATTTCAGCTCCACAGATGACTGTCATTACGCTATATTTCTGTGGAACACGCACATGACTCACCACTGTCGCGTGTTATTACATTTGTAAAGAAGAGTGCTTTTTAAAAACCAATGCTGATGTGTTGAACAGATGCAAATTGCTGAAGACTGACCCTTGGTGCCTCTGGAGGAGGAGGAGGAGTCTGGCTGCTACTCAGGCGACTCTCATTCTCAGTATGACTCCCGTTCTCTGTCTGACTTGCTGGAATGGCGTGGCTTGTTGGTTCTGACCCAGACTCATGCATCTGGACTTCACTGACCTGAGAGAGGAAATGGGTGTAAATGAAAACAACTGGATGGAGCAGAAGTAAATCTCATGCAACACAGAGAGACCACAAAGAGAAAACTACCTCCTGAATGCTTCTAATAAAACTATCGCTTTAAAAAAGCAATTAAAAAGTCTATTGTCTAAGCAAAATTAAACCGTATACAACAGTCTATGTCATAATGTAGTTATTCACCATGTGAAAGCAATTGTGCTCAATGTAAAAAGCCACAGCACTAAAAGTTAAGAACTACACTGTTATCGCTCTGCCCACCAAGACAAACATTCTCCTCTACAAGTGAGAGAGAGGAACATGCTACGTTTATTTGTTGAATAACCGAGCGCTGCCATGACTACTGTAAACACAGGGGCCCTGGGTCCGTGTTTATGTGCAAACATATCTTCCTTCTGGAACAATTTACCATTAACCAGGTGGTGTGATAAACGGCCGTGGCAGGTAGTACAATGCACAAGTAGGCTTTTATGTATACAGCTTGGGAGTGTTTGAGTCAAAAGCTAAGCAGCATAAACAAAGGTAAATAAAGTAGGCAAACAAATAATGTGCACAGATGGAAACCTACACACAAAAGCCTCCAATGAAACAGCCCACACTGCCTCAAGGGTGATATTATTTTCAGGGTTATACTTATACTGACAAATTCACATACTGAAGTCAAATCAGTTAGGCACCACTGACAACCAACATCAACATCTTGGCAACATCTGACAGATGATCAGATTAGGCTTTATACACTTTGACAAAAAAACTGTACCAACTGTTAGCTGAAGAAAAATTATTATAAAAAAAAAAACCTCCAGTGTTTCCTGAAAAGTGACTAATAGATGAGGAGAGGATAATAATTCATATCCAGCTCCAGTGAACTGTTACTCACAGACAAGTTAAAACTTCTATGTTTCAAAGCTGAGGGAATTCCTACCATCTAAAACTAAAACTTATCTAATCAAAACAGGCAATTGTTGGTAAGGTTTCCACTGTTTACTTTTGCTTTCAGGATGAGGATTAGTGCTGAAGACAAAGGGCAGTGTTTCCTGTAGACGTTTCTGAAGATGTCGGGGGGTGATTTTAGTCGTCAGAACCACGCTGAATATCGGGTTCATTCCATATCACTTCTATTATGCATTGACACTAGGATGAAATACGATATTATCTAGATACTGTAGGATTATGTTAATCAAATAGCTGTGGTGCAGTGCATCTGTCCTCTGAATGTGCTGAATAATAAGACCGTGATGATGATTTCTTCCTTTTTTTTTTCACTGTATTTTAAGCACTCTCACCACGGGGGCAACTCTCCAGCAGTGGGGGCCACCACTCTTCAAAGAATGTAAAGGAAATAAAGGAAATGCTGCAAAGCGACCTTTCCTTAAGAAAGAGCAAACAACATCCACCTCCTCCCTGTAAACGCAAACCTCAAGAATATTTCAACAGCTGGATTTACACATGCATGCACTACAAAAGGACAAAGACAAAGAAGGCACAGTGGATCAGTAATGCTAAACCATGAAGGGACATATTAATCCACAAGATTCTCCACAACTGACCTGGATAGAAAATATATTCAGTCACTTATTACATATACGCTATATTCTAAGAAAGTGTGCTCAGACTTTTGGACCCCTGCTGTATTTTTACTTTGCTGGAGTGCTTTGCCATTTTTAGCTATAGAGACATGTATAACCCATTTCCATTAAACAAACTAATGATAGGCTCGTTTTACTTACATTATAAACCTCCATGGTCCCTCTTGTCTGGCTCTAAACCCCTGCATGCTTAAGTTTCTGATGCGCTCAACCAACTAGGTATATGGTCCAGGTTTCAGTATTCATTGATCTCCCCCCCTCGAGGTGGCCGATATATAGTTAATATTATAGTACCAACAATCAAACAGTCTGTGCCGGACTCTCTTTCAACAGTGAACGTCTATGAACCTGGGCTCGTATTGATCCCATTACGATGATTAGCAACACGTACCTCAAGCAGCACACGGAGGAGCACCACCACACTACAGCACACCACAGCACGCAGCGATCAGCTCACGTTTCACCCGACCTCTCACATCGACACCCAAAACCCACTTCACTTAAAAATTTTGATCCACGGTTGATGTGGTCGAACCCGCAGTTTATGCTGCTAATAACAACAACGCGGTTTAGCATTAAGTTAGCTCAACGTAGTATGAATGGAATGGATATCCGTTAACACCGACCATGGCAGTGTGAGGTTTGCGTTGAGGACTTGAGCCTTTAGCTGAGCATGTATCCGGTGAAAAGAGGAGGTGTAGGAGTTTAGTATGTTAGCTTTGCTGAAAACATGGTCTCGTCTAGTCGCTTAGCTGTTTAAAAAAAACCCACGACAACTACTCTGGGGGAATAGTTTTTTTTTTTTTCCTTTCGAATAGCGTTCACGTTAACAGTACAACAAAAGCTAGCAGGCTGCCCCCGGACGCTAGCTTGTTGAGAAACGTTTCTCTCTCCTCTTCGTTTTTTTTTTTTTTTTTTTTTTTAATCACGCGGCAATAGCACAGTGAATCTATCTCCCGTTAAAGCCGATAATCAATCAATGAGAATGAGAGCGAGCACGCCGTTGTATCGATGTTTTACTCACCGAATTGTGTGCGGACGGACAGTGTTAGACTCGGGTGGTGTCTGGTGAAGAAGGGACCTCGGTCGGAGCAGTGCTTTCCTTGGAACGGAGCTAGCCACAAGTTGCTAACAGAGGGCGTGGCTTAGGTAAAAGTAAACAATGGTGACGTCATGTCGACACGCGGGACTGTTTCAGATCATCTCGAATTTTGGCTCTTGACCTTTATACCAATAATGGTGGCATTTTATCACAAGAACAGGTTATTGTTATGATTTCCCTGTGGCATTCAGAGAATTAAATTGAATGTTAATTAATAAATTCAGATGCGGAAAGTAGGTAGGTTTCCTTTGATAAGAAATGAAATTGAATTCACAGATTAAAACAGCATAGTTAAGGCTGAAGCTGATCTGTTTTGGAGGCTATCTATTGATATTATTACACTCAGCTGCATTTGATAGCTTCCACTTGGCATTCTAACCTTCATAAAGGGAGGATTTATTGTATGACTATTTTAGACTGTAACAGTTTAGGCATTCAAATAAACTGCCAAGTAGTGTAGGCTACTTGTTTTAATGAGCACAGCAACTAAAATTAAATAAAGAAACCTCACTTAAAATGATTATTTATCTTCTAGTTTATCTGTACAGGTAAATTTAAAGGTATTGACAAAAAACAGTGGCACTTTCTGCAGAAAATATGAGGAAACCCCAGTCAAGTTGTCTGGGGAAAAACCTTTGAACAACTTCAAAGAAAAAACAACTTGGAACAAGTCTGACTTATATACAGAATTTAATTATCATGCATAAGCCTATGATT
This sequence comes from Selene dorsalis, assembly GCA_900303245.1. Classification (NCBI taxonomy): domain Eukaryota; kingdom Metazoa; phylum Chordata; class Actinopteri; order Carangiformes; family Carangidae; genus Selene; species Selene dorsalis. Next base: position 4,505 of record OMNW01002355.1, on the reverse strand, counting down.
ATACAGAATTTAAGAAAGAAAGAAAAAAAGAAAAAACAATCTAAGCTAGACAGAAATGAAATTAACTGTTATCTGCATGGTGAAACAACATTTTATATCAAAGAGCAGATAAAATAGAATGAGATTGAATGAGAAATGAAACTGACATTTCCATGGATTTTGCAAAGGGACCTCTATTAGACCAAGGGCAAATGGCTGTAACAAGCAGCGAAAAATATTAATTATTCCTTTGCCCCTGAAAAACAAAGAGAAGAAATATCACAGCATTAAAAATTGATGACAACATTTACAAAGTTCCAACGACAATTTCTTTTTATATCCACTCATTTCACACATCTATATGCAGTGTGTGACAACTGAATAGAGTTTAACCCTTGTAGTTACCTCCTGTAAAACAACATCTCTCCTGCATTATCACCTCCACCACTGACTCTATCAAGAAAGACAAATTCCTTGGTCTTATAAGATCCTTCAAAGTTGAATTCTGTATTTTAGTCCTTATACATGCTTTGTAGCAGCCACAGGAGGGAGACATTGTCCTTCTGGTTGTTAGGAAATGTCAACTTCTTTTTAATTAGCCTATAGTTGATTTGATTTGAAATTAGAACTTTTCAAAATAATAATAATAATAATAATAACAATTGTAATAATGCTAATGTTATCACCGTGGTCATACAATGCCTTGTATTTACAGATAACTTAGACATCATGTCTATTTCCTGCAAAATTCTTTGGAAAACCGGGGTGTATACTGTAAGTAATCGAAACAGCAAATGAAAGTGGTGAAAGTTTAGTTGACTTTATTTTTCAAACACATGTAAAACTAACAGAGAAACATGACCAGATACAAGTTTCAACAAGCTGAACACAGATGACAGTAACATTCTGAACTGCTGGTAAACACAAGGCACCATCC
>OMNW01002345.1:7812-33751 GCA_900303245.1 Selene dorsalis | reverse complement strand
ATGAAGAAAGAAAATGCCACCTCTAACCAGGAACATGCCTGAGGCACAGTGATGATGTCTCACAGTGGAGAACTGACCCCAAAAGAGTTAGCATCTCACCTCCCTCCGACTTACAGTAATCAAGAAGTGACTTGTGTCGTCAGCTGGCACTGTCACATCTATCACAGACCATTAAATTAAAACTACAATGTAAATCCATATCTGATGACAGAAATTCTTTATTGGTATTGTTCAGCCAAGGTTGCTACCCAGAACTAAGTATAGGTAATCCAAACTAAAAAAGCAGCTAGCGAAGAAAGTCAGACACTTAGCCAGTGATTTCCTGGAGTCGGTCTGGAAATAGCTCCTTGTCAAGAGATAGGATGGGAGTCATAACACTATTAGAGTGGCCAACTGCAAGTGTTGTAAAGTCCTGTCCAACTGATTGGACATTTGTGTTCTCACCTAACACTCCTCCTCCGGATAATGTCTAGATCAAGGTTGCAAACTGATGAACCTGGACCTTTGTGTCTTTGATGCTCTGTGGCTGCTTGAAGTTCGTCTACATTTGCTCAAAAACATTATGACGTGTGCATCTTTGCCACAGTGACAGGGCTACAATTATTAACACAACTGCAAGAGATCACATGTCAGGAGAATGGAGGTTGTGTAGAGCATTTGAGCAAGTGACAAAAACTGTTCTTTTATTGGAGCAAGACAAGACAAGCAACTCGCTTTTCTTTTTCCTAATTGCACACATTTTTCTCTTCAACAGCAAAATGTTTCTTCCGTCCAGCTGTACCAATGAAAAAACTATTACGGGAACATGTTAAGACATTTTTTTCCTTTTGTTTAATGATTCCACAAGTACTAATATGACAGTGCGATCAGTATCTGTTTGATCTAATCCTGCAACATCTGCATCCTCCTTCTTATCAGTCATCCTGCCTGTTGCAACTGTAACCAGTGAGACAGCATCCATGGCTTGGTCAGGGCCGTCAGTTATGGGATGGGTTTCCACATGGGTAAATGCCATGCATGGTTTTATTAAATTAATTTGTGGGTACGAGCCCTTCAAGTAAATGTGCAAGTGTCCATCACCAGTCACAGAGCAGGCGCACAGACACGTTACTATTCACACCTGGGGGTAATTTAGAGCTGCCAGTCAACCTTAACTGTATATCTGTGGACTGTGGGAGGAAGCACCTGGAGAAAACCCACGCAGGCCCGGGAGAGCAGTCACGCTCCACACAAAATGTGTTCATATACCATTGTTTCCAATGGATCTTTAGCATCTGGGAGTAAAATATATGCTGTCAAAATATGTGGGTTTTTTTCTTCTACCGAATTTATGCACAGTTTCTTCAAACTGTGAATAAAAAAGAAATTGAGTGGCATCTTGAAATATCACAAAAAAGGTGTAAAATGTGATGACCTGAGCATGACAATCAGGAAAAAGAGTCGGCTAATAAATTACAAAGTGCATCAAGCATGTGACATTAAATATATGCTTGAGAGCCAAAAACATTACATTTTTGTGAAACAGTAATACATACTCAAGACACTGTTTTTGTATAAATTTCTCAGTCTGTGTTTCACTGTGTTTGGATGGAAAACCCCATCTAGTGCTACTGAAAAGTTTTGACTTTAAAATATATTGCTATTCAGTATGTGGATGACTAGACAGTTACTTTTTGGTGCGGTTTGGTTGCTTCTTAATAGTTCACATTTGAGGTTTGCTTGAAGGGGTTTAGGGTCCATTGTCAGCCAAGTGATGTCATAGTCCTGGCAGAACAGTAAAGTGATTGGTTAGAAGTGCAGTGAAAAACACTCCAGCAGTCATCACTAATCAGCATGAGCACACTACACTAATTTGGTGTGGTGTAAGTCTCGTGACTGGAATTAAGAATGAGAATGATAATGAGGATGGTGTAACGAGCATCAGATGGAGATGTTGAGCAAATGAGAGAGGGGAATAAAAGGGGGTGGAATTATTTTTGTCCATGTAAATGACATCATGGGGTCAGCAACTCAGACTCTGATATGTTTAAATTGTCGACATCACTCCCATTAAATCTTTTAAATTGGAAGCAGTGAATAACAGAAGCTGCTCCGTGTGACTGCGACGTTGTGGAAGTGATGATAACAGTGATGGCAGCCTTGAGGATGGCTTGCTATAAGCTGTTCAGAGTCCATCTTTGAGCTGATCCACACTGATTGGATGTCTAGCCTGACCTTATCTAACCCCTTAACAGGAAATAGATTTTCCATAATGAAATTCCACTGAGCTAAACCCAGGGAATGAGACTCATTTACAGGCATGTCTGAGACCTCCCCCGGCTCAGCCAGTCTGATCCACCCAGTCATGCTTTGGAATCCATTTCTGTGGAGATGTTTTACAGTTTCCCTACCTGCCTGCACTGTCAGGGCTTGTTGCCGCTGATGTCCATGGACACACTTCCAAACACATGAGAAACACAACCACCACCTTAGCATTGGTCATGTGGAAAATGTAATGGTTGTAGGAGCTAAGTGTGCATTTCCATGGATCCTTTTTTAAAATCTGGACATCCGTGGTACAAAAATCATTTGTACCACATGGTTATAAACATTGAACATGAACAAAGAAAACACAAAGAAAAGTGCTGTACCCAGATCAATGAAAAACTCAAACATTTTGAACCTAAATTTTGCCTAAATTTGACCTCTTTTTCATCCACAATCAGGTTCTTTGGGAACTGTAGTTCTTCACTTTTTGTCTCCTGGAATAACCCTGTATTATATAAATTCCCTTTAATGTACTTCTTACACTGTATTTGCACAGACAGCATAGCGTAAACAGTATGTTAGCAGAGCAGCAGCACCAGTGCTCCATGTGTGGGGCTACATGGGAGGCGTTCAGGCACAGTAGTGAGCTGACAAGACGTACAGTATAAAGTTCACCTGTGTTGAAACATTCACGTGTGTTTGACATTCAGTGTCCAGGCTGTGGTTCTGTTTGGGAAAGATGGTGGTTTTGGGCAAACCTAAGTTAACGCATCATGTTTTGAAGTCACTTTGAACCTTATTTTAAAGCATATTTTTTGGGGGCTTTTTTGCCTTCAATTGACAGGTTGGTTGAGAGAGACAGGAAATGGGGAGGCAGAGAGAGGGGGGATGACATGCAGCAAAGGGCCACCTGCTCAACCCCTCTGAGCTATATGGCACCCCGTGAACCTTATTTTAAACCCCATCACGACCTTTTTCCTCACCTTAACCTGTGCGTGCTGAGCGTGAGTAAACATACCGTGTCACACTGAAATAATAGTAAAAGGTGTGTATCTCTTAAATGTGGAAAATAATTTCTCCTGCTGGTGGGTGGGTTATTTATGTACATGTTCAGTGTGAGGACGTTCCAGCCAATCCATGCTCGACTAATGTTTGCGAACATTTTGCCGACACGCTCACTATCAACATGTTCGTAATGGTGATACACAGATAAACACTAGTGTGTTCATTACATTAATAGAATATGTTTTTTTGCAAAATGCAGTTTCACAAATTTGTTGTACAGAAGCGTGATTTCGGGGTTGGTTGGAAACACATTCTGAGCTGCCTGCCACAGAGCGACCTTGCTCACTGTAAATTCCAGTGTTAATGGAATGAAAACAAAAAGGTTGAGAAGTCACGAGTCGCATCACAGTAACGGCATCACATTACTCTGCTTCTGACAAGAACTCTTCCTCAAATGAGTGATGCAGGCGAGACTACAGTTGGAGATAAGGCGATCATATTCAAATGGACAAGATGTTACAATATTTGCTCCTGCAGTCAGCTGGATCGCATGCAGTCCCGCTCTCTTTCATCTCAGGCCGCTCATCCATATTCCGCTTTCTGGCTCCATTTCAAGCGCCAACGATAAGAAGCTTTTTTGATAGAGATTTAGAGTGATATCTTTACAGAGGGGAAGGGAAATACATGGTGAACAAGTGTCACTGCCCATTTCTGTGCATGTAATATGTATGGCTGTGAGCTTGTTTCACATCCATTGTCAGACAGCAGCTCTAAGGCTGCAGAAGTGGTAATATCTGCTTATCACAGCCTCCTGCCCGTTACAGGGGCTGTTAGTGAGCTAGAGATGCAAGGCTTATCTAACCTCCAAAAGACATGACAGACAGCAGCCCGAGCCAAGGCCGGCTGCTGCAAAACTGTCAAGCCAGTAAACGGTTTTGCACCAAATTAATTTCCACCATCCCACCTCGCCCTTACCTTTCGACTGCTTTCACACTTTTTCTGGCTTCAAAGCTATCAAAGGTTTAAGGTGTTACTGGTCCAGGAAATCTTGGAACCAGACTGGAGTCCCATAGTCCTCACAATCTTAATGACGTCTCTCTTTGATAAATATTTTTCCACTGCTGAAAAAAAAAAGCACTGCATCTTCAGACTTGTGTCTCAATATCTGGCTCAGACCCTATCGCTCTTTTCCCTCTCCTGTTTCATTCCCAGGCTATCAGAGAGCATCAGAACGAAATGTTGTTGGTGTTGCTGCAACATTCATTCAAAAAAGGCAACATTTTCACCGCTGCCCAGGTGCTCGTATCACAATTTGATGAATTGTCAGTCACACAAGTGTTGGTTTTTCATTTCTGCTCAGCATATGACAAAGGCAGGCAGCCATTCACAGTGATGCAAATTCATGCATCTTTTAGCCGTGTGGCTCCACAGCGTGTGAACAATGAAACCACTTCAGAGAAGAGGAGGCTTTCCGAGTGGAAGGTCAAAGGCACTGGAAATGTCTGTGCAGAAACTTGGATTTCAGAGAAAGCAACAGGGCTACATTCATTGCACTGCTGAAAATCAAACCAAAATCCCCAAAGTCTGTTTTATGCTTTTACAAAGTTCTGCCAATAACTGAGGTCATTGACCTTGATACCTTTTGGGATTTTATCTAGTGACATTTCAGTCTGCAGACTGTGGTCAGAACATCTCCAGTTGTGTTTAACCAAGAGAACAAGCTGATAGTGAGCTCCTTTCAAAATAAAATAACTTTTACATTACATATGTCTTTACAGATCTGCCAGCTTCGCGACTGAGGTCTGGTGAAGTTAAGCTAAGTACAGCTCATGTGTTAAAAGCTGTATTGTCACAATCTCTCCCCATCAGTCTGTGAATCATATTCCATTTATATTTAATTTGTTGAGTGCAATGAACACTGTAGCCTCTAGGGGTTGCCATAAGGGCAGGGGAATTTAAGTCTTGTCATCTCTTCACTCAATGTGAATAGCATCACAAGATGAAACCATATCCATGCCTTCCTCCTGTGTTGACTACTCGTGGTTTAGTTGAGAGGGGGGTAGAAGTGCAGAGGCAACAGGAAACCAGAGCAATGATCTTCAGACCATTAATTCACATTTTCCGATTGGAATATCCTTCCTGAAACAGAGAAGCACTATGCTTGGCCATCAGGGATTTGGAGGAAGTGTTTGGGAGGGGGTGAGGGGGTGGAAGTGGGGCAAGACAAGGGAAGAGAACAGTTCATTTCCCAGGGAGCCACAGTAGAGACTATCAGGTTCTGAGGAGTGTGCTGTGAGAGAAATTTTATCGCCCTCATGTTTTTGTCTTCTGTAAACAGTGCTTCTTATCTGTCCTCACCTCCTTCTCTGTGTCTGGAAAGAAGAGATGCTTATTTGCATATTTATGAGCCACATTATAAAGCATAGTAAATCCATTTACACTGAAGCTCTGTTTCCCTATAACTGGATCATGCTGCTTTGTTGATGCATTGTTTTAGATCCAATTTTTCAAAACAACTTATAGCAAAACTGCATCTTCTTTTTTATGTATTTCCGTCGCTGTTCTCCCTGCGTGTATGTCTCTTCTTCTTTCCATTGTAATTTGTTTTGTTCCCTACATGTTCCTGCTGTTGGTCTGTCTGTGTGCGTGTGTATGTGGCCACATGAATGTTGATGCTATAGAGTTGGGGAAACAAGATGTGGGCGAGTGTCAGCCCAGATTACACCCAAGCGGTCTCATCACTCTGGCACCCACACACCAAGAACTTCTGACGTAATCCGAATAGTCATACGGCCTAAGGATGAAGACCGCAGTCATCTTCATCATTATCATGATTTTTCTGATCATAATCTTCCCACCTCAATGCTGTGGCCCCTTTCGGTCTCTATAGCAGAGTGTAATAACTCTTGACAGAAAAAAGGGGGGTTTTGTTGACTGGAAAGAGAGGCATTGAAATTTAATATCACGTTTATGTGATATTAAATTTCAGTGTGCTGTGTCCTTGGCAAGCATTCTGTCTCATGTGAAACTATAAGCATACGGTGTATGATACATTAATGCCCAAACTGTCACTTTATATTCCTCTTTAAATCCACTGCTGAAATTCATGACAGAACATTAAAGAAAATGAGATCAATAAAAGATACAGATAGATATAAACATAAGATTTCGATCAATTAAGCATCAATCTATTACTTTCTAAAGCTTGCACTTTATTGAAACTGTATAGAGCCCTTGAGGACTCATGTAGATGTATACTATAGCTGTGTCCCAATTCAGGAGCTGGATCCTTCGGAGGATGCAGTCTGCGTCTACGGAGGCACCTTCGACAGCTGCAACAGCACAATCAACATTCGAACGTCAAACATTTTAAAGTGGCGCCTTTCACACACTTCCAACAGCTACTCAGCTCCTCGCATCGGACTATGCGGCCAGCAGAGCCCTGCTCAGCGGGCGACCAAGCCTCCAAGCTGGCAGCAGAGAGGGGCTACCATGGCTACAGTGCGGAGCTACCTCGACATTCTGATAGCTACCATGCTAGGAAGCTAATAATTGACGGCGCGCAAGGAATCTTGGGATACGGAAGGCCACGGAGGATAGGTGCACTGTGTCCTCCTACAACAGGAAAGGATTTGTCAGCCACATTTGGAGAAGCTTCCAAATTTGGACAGGCCTCGTCGCGACGTTGTGACGTTATCGACCTTCAAATGCGTCCTCCGAAGGATGCAGCCCCTGTAGTGAGACACAGCTTATGACTCAGAAATCACTTTCGTATAGTTTAATATCTAAGCACCATTTTTCACACTGATGTGTTTTGCACTCACGAGGCATGTGTAAAATTAAATTCAAATCAAAAAACCCAGCAGGTCTGCTAAACAGCGCTAACAATAACAGCATGGCCCAGCGGGGTGTTAGTTATCAACAACATTCCCTGCGTCAGTGGGAGCAGCTTTTCCTTGTGCAGTATATATAGGCTTTACATTGGAGATTATATCATGTTCTGGGCAAGAAATCTTGTCTTCCTGCACCTCCTCTACAAGTGGGGGTGAGAGCAGGTGAGTGATGTTCAGCATCAGAGCCAAAGCTAACATTAGTATCTCTGACTGTGTCTCTCCTGGCCAAACATCCGGTTCGTTGAGGGAACATCAAACCACAGCAGATAAAATAGCAAACTGAAAAACTCTTTTATGAAACTTTCCACAAAATGATGTGTGTGTTACTTAGAACACTCAAATATAGCAGGTGTGCACATATATGCATGCTCTATGCACAGGTTGATAATAGATTTAGTTAGATTTGACAGCCTGCACTCCTCAAAAAAGTAAAAAAAAGAAAAGGCCATGGCATTTATTGCTATAGAGGTTTAAGAAAAGGTGAGAAAAAGACATTAGTATTGATTGCTCTTCTAAGGAGTCAAAGCCACTTTAACTGCAGTTGTCTTTGTTTAATTCCAGGCCTGTCCCTTTCAGCAGTATGTGCTCTTTACTGTGACCCTTTAATAAGTGATGTCATCAGCCGTCACAGCTACTGGTGGGCGGACACTCCTCTGGGACAGCCCTTTCCCATCATTCTCAGTTTGTGAGGAACTAGGAATGTCCTCTCCCTGGGCCCTTATTGCGTAGATTCCTGCATTTGTGGATGAAGCCAAGCCCAAGAGCAATGTAGCCTCTCTCTGTCTGTGTCTGTTTCCCTCACACACTCACAACTACATCTACACAAACACTGTTACATAAGCCAGCCACAAGAACATGTTGCCATACACTCATCCACTATCCTGCTGCGATGCATACACAAATAACAACGCATAAATGTTCATATGCATGGATTACCATTTATATGAATATATAAAACCAATCTCACACACATACTTACTGAAAACATCATATATAAATGTGAAAAGGTGTGCACATATATGCATGCTCTATGCACAGGTTGGTAATAGATTTAGTTAGATTTGGCAGCCTGCACTCCTCAAAAAAGTAAAAAAAGTTAAAAAAAGAAAAAAGGCATCATATATAAATGTGTAAACAATAAATTGTTTCTTGTTGGCTATTCGCACTATGTCATATACTACTCACCAGATCTATCCAGATGTGTTACATGAATACAATATCTCACCACTGCTCATGTCATTACTGCCAGGTAATAAAAAAATGCATCTAGATTATCTCGCTTATTACCTTTTACAAACAGCTAGTTCAATGAGAAATTACATAAATTAAAATCCTTCAACAGTAGGCGACACGGTGGTCCAGTGGTTAGCCTCACTGCAAGAGGGTTCTGGGTTCGAACCTGCCGGCCGGCTAGGGCCCTTCCGTGTGGAGTTTGCATGTTCTCCCCGTGCATGTGTGGGTTCTCTCCGGGTACTCCGGCTTCTGCCTTCCGAACCAAAGACATGCAGGTTAGGTTAATTGGCGACTCTACATTGCCCATAGGTGTGAATGGGAGTGTGAATGGTTGTTTGTCTGTATATGTTAGCCCTGCGATAGACTGGTGACCTGTTTAGGGTGTACCACGCCTCTCGCCCCTAAGTCAGCTGAGATAGGCTCCAGCTCACCCGTGACCCTAAGCGGTATAGAAAATGAATGAAAATTAAATATTCTTCAGTTGTAAAACCATACTACGAACTCTTCATGTCTCTGCCTGTGGCTTTCGCACAAAAGCACTGCTGCGTTGTCTATGTTAATTTGGTCGTTATCACACAGGATAAATAGTCTTTAGGCAACATCTGCTTTCTTATCTCTTGTAAACCAATAACCTACACACAATTGTTCATTGTTTATAGGTTGCCACGAGCTGTTACTCATCTTAAACACCCAAGGCATAACATGAATACAATAAATAAACTAATCTTATCACAATGAACAGAAAAAAAATGTTTTCAGCATCACCAGATCTAGAGGGTAAAATTTGAACATGGCTACTGCTCACTGGTTATGAGAGGGTATCAGCTGTGTATGCCTGTGAGGTTTCCACTAAGGTATGGGTATTTGTTTTCATGTGTATGTGCATGGTAATTCTAGATAATGTCTCTAATGGTCCCCCTTATATGTCTGCCTCCTTCCCACCACACACTCAATCTTTCACTCGCATCTGGACCAAATTGACAAATTGTACACTTCATCAGATAGTGTTTGTGCTTAGATACGGAGTGAACCCCCTGCCATCACCCACACAATCAACACACAGTCAGTAGTATTCTCTCAAAGTTCAGCTGAAGAGGGGGAGCTAGCAGATAGATTGCTGTTGTTGCTAAAAAATCTGTTGGCAGAAATGGTGCTGAATGTCATTATAAGAGATGAGAATCCACAAACAAGATACAATAGTTGTTCATTAGTTCCTTACTGGAGAATTTGCAGTGTCACAGCAGCAAAGTGGATGGTTTCAGGAGAGAAAAACTGCAAAATAACTTTGAGTAGATAAATAATACATCATAATATCATACATTCTATTCAGTATTTACAAAAACTTACAAAATAGCAGTGTATGAGGCATATTGGACAGATGGCGTGTGTTGTTTATTGCACATTATTGCATATGGTGAGTCTGTCAGTTCTTCAAGTGTGACTACTGAGAGGAGTGTTTGTTCTATGATCTGGCAGCAGCAGGAAGGGAAGACCCGCAGTATCGCTCTTTCACACACTGTGGGTGCAGCAGCCTGCTACTGAAGGAACTGCTTGGTGCTGTCAGCATCCTGCATGGGGTGGGAGATGTTCTCCAACAGGGATGATAGTTTAGCCACCATCCGCCTATTGGCCACTACTTCCAACGGGCCATGGGGCATTAGAGCTGACAATAGAGCTGACCTTCCTGATCAGCTTGTTTACTCTCGAACTGGTAGCAGTGGACATCCTGCTGCCCCAGGAGGTCACATTGGAGAAGTTGACTACTGTCACCACAGAGTCATAAGAGGTCTGCACTACAAAAGATCTCTGCAGCAGTCCACAATCTCAGTGTCGGCTCCCTGGAAGTTCACTAGTGAGTGTGGAGGGTGTTCAGAAATTGTCCTGCAGAAGTCCACCAACAACTCCTTTTTTTTTTTTTTTATTTTGTCATGGATCTGAAGGTGGTTCTGCAGGCACCAGATCCTGAAGCAAATTCCTTGGTCAGATCTTGGTCAGAGTCACCAGAGAACTTGTTTATGACCAAAATTTCAAATTTTTCATGTGCTCAAGACATTACAATACCACAATAGACAGAACAATACATAAACATAGAATACTCATCTGCAGTGTACACCACGTATCCAAACCAAACCAAACATAGACAGACAAACCAATACATGGTGTACGCATTTATTGGAAGAGCTCGTCTGCAAGAACAGACATCTTCATAGCTTTTATCTGCTTCTGCAAACAGACTCTCCATCTACAAAGATACACACATATATCAATACATCACGCCAAGGTGTTCAGTCGTCTAATAGTTAGAAGTGCTCATTTTAGACAGTAGGGGTAAAAAGGCTACTTCAACTCATCATTTCAAATCAAGGCTCCCTAGGTTTAAATCCATGTGGTTTTACGAGCTGTTCCCTTAATTGTCAGACAAGGATGTCATTAGTTTTTTAATTCATATAATACCACGTCTACCTGTGAGTACCGGTACCAGTAGAATTGGCGCGGCAAGGTGAGCAGTGGTTCATTTGTATTTAAAGGGACAGGCACTGACACCAGCTGTTCTGAATAGGGCTATTTTGAGCGGATGAAGAGTGCTGTGATGTTTGGTCCTTGGGGTATTTTGACTGAAGCATGTCACAGATATGTCTTCGAGACACCTGGGAGCTATTTTAATTTGTGGAAAAATGGCATAGTATGTCTCCTTTAATATCATGGCCCTGTTATAAAATAAATATGATTGCCCCATTTCCCATGGTATATGTCAAGATGGTATTATCCTGTATGAAAAAACTTTTGCAGGTGGCACTTAGTGGACACGTAGAAGGTTGGCAAATATGAATGGAGCCAGAACTGTTCCCTGTGGGGCTCCTTTACTGCAGACAACCATTCAGACACACGGTCCTGGATCCTGACTCACTACAGTCATTCCAAGATCCATGTTGTAAAGAGACATCCACTTTCTTGCACTCAAACTCCAACAAGGAGTGTGGACTGGATGTTGCTGAAAACATTGGAGGTTGGTGAAATCACATAGCATGATCCAGGTGAGGGAGGCATACTCAACAGTCCTGCAAAGGATCCTCATGAAGGACTCGAGGAGCCTTGAGCTGATGTCACCCCTACCCACAGCCTCTCCCCTCCACTTGTTTGTTCAGAGGGGCAGGTTGGAGTGGGATGACTGCATGCTGGAGGTTTTGGATGAGGGTCAAGTGTGGTAGACAGGTTAGGTAGTGGACATGTTGCTGTGATGGTATGAGCTGACTGTGTGAGTCAGGTTAAAGTGGGGGAGGGGCAGCCCACAAGGGACTAAGACAAGGGATGGCAGCAGCAGCAAAGGCCGGCCAGGGAAAGGGGCAGATGACTGACTAGAGATTCAGGTCATTTGCCGACTTCATGTTCCGTATAGTCTGAAATGGTTCTAAGGGTCTCGATGTCAGGAGTAATCCAAGGTTCCACAGCACAGTCCTGGTGGGTACAGCATTTCCACACAGGAGTCTCTGTAACACATTGTGTAGTGTATCAGGGTGTATCAGACTGTCAGTGTCCTACTCGCGGTCATCACAAAGCACTTCCCACGCAGATGAATCTGAACGGTCCTTGGCTCTTCAGCCTCACTCCTGCTTACAAGAGGTTTGTACACAGGGAGGAGGTGCACCAAGTTGTAATCTCATTTTCTCAGGGGAGGAAAGGATGATGGGTTGTATGCTTCCTATGTGTTGGCATACAGAAGGCCTGGTGTTTTATTGTTTATGATGGGACATGTAACATGCTGGGTGAATATGAGGCATGATTAAAATCACCAGAGATGAAGGAGAGGGCGCTGTATAGTTAGAGTGGCATCATGCTGAAAGATATTAGCTTCATATTTTTATTGCAGAGTCCCTCCAGAATCATCTATCATTCACAAATACTGGCAGCCCTCCTCCTCCCCTCTAACTGCTCTCATTCACCCTGTTTACCCACAACTGCTGGAAACCTTTCAACGCAGCGTTAGTGTCCGGCACTCATGCAGTTTGCATGTCCCCGTGAACAGCATGATGCTACACCCTCAGGGTTACCTCACATTGATCTGATCACTTGTCCATCTTACTGGGGAGAGATCTCACATTTCCAGTGATGATGGAGGTGGGAACTGGCTTATACTGTCTCTTCCTCCTACACAGCATATGGGGAATGTTGCATCTCTTTCCGGGAAACACCGCTGTGTTACAGAGTGCCCAAGTGCCTGGAGTGAACTATTGAGCCATGACTGCACACTGGGTCTCTAGTCACAGATGTAGTTATGGAAAAAAGAGTTGCGTGGCCAGTGCAAACAACACAGGATTATGTGTGTCCATAGTGCACATATTGGTTAAACACGCCACTTATTAAAAAACACTCTCAAGGGGCTGCGCGCACCAAAAGCGCTTTTTGCGCTGACAATACCCTCAACCTTACTTGTAGAGCGCTCTCTCTCTCTCTCTCTCTCTCTCTCTCTCTCTCTCTCTCTCTAACACACACACCAACATCCAGGTACACAAAGCACAGATTGAGAGGCAGGGACAGAGACATCACTCTGTGTTCACAGAACACACTCCTGTGGCCTGGACAAAAGCAGCAGGCTGACAGATGAGGTTTGTGTCTGGGGGCAGGGGAGCTATGTGTTGCTGCTGCTGCTGCTGCTGTGCTCCATGTGTGTGTGTTTGTGTGTTGTTGCTTATGCATATGTGCATGCATGCATGTCTGAGTATGTGTGTGCACCTATCCTATGTGAATGTGCATGTGTGTGTGTTTACATGTGTGTATGTGTGTGTGTTGTGGGGGGTGGAGGGGTGTCTCATGGGGCAGCTCTGTGTCTGTCCCATCTGCCACCCCACTCTACTGACACCCAAGGGAATGGCAGAAGGGGTGGGGGATTCATTTTGGAAAAAGGAATCGGGGTCCAGCGGTCTAATGGGCAACAATGCAGGTTTTACTGACCGGCCAAAGGCAAAGGACACTGGCTGGGTGTGTGGAAACCAATTTATTTGACAAAACAGTGGGCCACCCCTGTCAAGCTCTGCCTCCGTCTGCCTAATAAGGCACACCCCTGAAAATTATGCCTCAAATGAGAAGGGGGGTGCACTGTATTTTACACACACACACTCAGACGTTGCATACACCCAGAGCTAATGTCAGCCTAATGCATGTCCATGCTGTGGCCGGAGGGCTAATTGGGTATATAAACACAAACATATCCCTTGAGAGGTGAGAGGGGAAGGGTGTATTTTGTGCTATATGGTCCTACTATTGTAAGTGAAGACAATGCTGCAACTTAAACATGGAGACCCATCAGTACTTTGGCTGTATCGATAATGAAAGATGACATGGTTTTTGCTCTCACATGCCCTGCTGCTACATCCTCTTTTGAAGCCGTGCGTGCAGTGTGATGTGGAACAACTTGGTGGCAGGTGGCATCTCATCCTGTCTTTATCCAAACTGTGATCATGAAGACAGTAAATGGCACCGCTGCAGCCAACAACAAAACAGTCATGTGGAAGAGGAGCATATGGCTCCTGCACCACTGGGCAGAAGGAGTGCTCAGCAAGATGAATGCTGAGGTGCCGGCAACAAAGCTGACTTTAACTTGTCAAATTAACAGCATATCAAAAGAGAGAGAGAGAGAGAGAGAGAGTGGGAGGGATGAGGAGGAAGAGGCAGCAAGCCTGAGCTTTTTTGACAAGTGCTACTTGATGATGACAAAGACAGCACAGAGACGCTGTGACTCGCCGTCGAGGTCAGATCACAGACAGACACTGTCACATGTTTGAAGTCCTTGTGTCTCTCACTGTCACTGAGCAGAGTTACACTGTTTGTCCATACATGCATAACACAAACACACACACAGATGCATCAACTGGATGCTATACCCTGCCAAAGCGCTTGCTGCTCTGAGCGCTATGTAAATGAAACAGTTGCTGTTTCCTGGCATAACATTAATTACCCGATCAAAATAGAGTGGGTAATTAACTGCCCTTCTTTACCAGTGCTAATTACATTAGCAGAGAAGGGTCATTTCAGGGGAGCAAAGGAGAGGTGAGAAAGAAAGAAGGGATGAAGCGGTACCGAACAAAGACTGAAAAACAAGGCAGTGGTGAGGCTCATGCCTGTGTGTGTGTGTATGTATGTGTGAGTGTGTGTGTGTGTGTGTGTCTATGCGTGTGTTTTAAGAGAGAGAGAGGGAGACAGAGAGGAGGAGGCCACGTTGGAGGGAGACTCATGTGTTTCTCACTCGGGCCCCCAGAGGCTTGGTCCTCAGAGAAAAGCAGGCTTATTGGAGAGTAGAGAGATGGGGGGAGGAGGGTGTTGTTGTTTATCTTGACATGCTCTACTCAGTCTTTAACGCTCGCATCACAATTAAGATGCTGCGGCTCATCAGCTATGTATACAAAAAGTGTAACAAACTGCACGAGCACACAGGTGATGGGCACAGACGAAAATAGATCCAGGAAAACCTCAAAATGTGGAACCTTGTAGGAAATTACCTATGTCCTGGAAATTAGATAATACAGGGTGTGTGAAAATACTTTTGCCATAATTCCCCTCTGCACACATGTGAAAAGGAACCAACACAAAAATTCAGATTTAATCCAGTGCATCAGTGGTTTCTTTTTCTCATCTGTTTTATTTGGAGCACAAAATATAATTACACCTTGAGATATACAAATCACATTTGCACCATTTTTTGTTCTGTTTCAAATAAAGATGGCTTCAAAAAACATAATATTAAATTGCTAATAATTTTTAAATAAATAAAATTAACCAAACTCTAAAAACAAAACAAATTTGCAAACGTCACATACTCTTTGTGTTCTTTGTTTTCACGTCCTGAGAATGAAGTTTGTGTTGTGATGACAAAAATCAATGAGTAAGAACAGCATGATATGGGTTAATGAACACCTAATACGCCCCGTTCTTTTCTACTGAGCAGTTGTGCTTTCATTTATTCTACTGCATAGTGACTAAAGACCTTTTCTCTGTTGAGACATTTAACATGATGCTGGAAAAATCTATAAATTGTAGTCATATACATTTAAATTTGCAATGTGGAATTAAATAATATCAGGGCATTGGTGTGACAAAGCATGCATTATAAGTGAAATTAAAAAGCATAAGGCTAACTAACATTTCTCCTTTACACAAGGACAATAACTGTCTTTAACTGTGGGACTTTGTTATGCAAGAACCTGCAAGCAGGGGATGTTTAATCCAAATATCTGAGTTAATCTTCTCCTCCCCCGAAAAAAATGTGTTCCCTCTGATCATTTAACGAATTCATCAGCAGTTGTTGAGATAACTTCCTTTCAGTAACAGTTGGAAAAGGACCACTTTATAAAAACACATTTATATTATTCCCTAAACTAACTATAATAAGTTAAATTGTTTGTTCTTAAATAAATCAATATATGAATTCCTTTAGTAATAACCCTTGAGACAAAGAGTTTTCCCTTGTAAAACCGTAGAGATCAGAACAAAAAATAAAGGGTCTATTTTTCTGGAATGTAAATTGTCTTCAAAAAGTCTACTACAAAAAAACCTCTCGCTAACTCACAGACAGTGTACACACATGCCATTAAAGGTGTCCATTCACAGACAAAATAGCACCCTGCTTTTTAGAGCCGCAACATTATATCAGAGTTGTCCATCGTCCAGCAGCACTCGCACAACGCGTCCTGTACGTCTCTGGCCAAGGTGTGGGCAGGCGTTGGAAGAATTGAATACTGCATGTGATAGCAGGCCAGAGGTCAATACAGATGCTTTTGAAGCCTGACGTGAAAAAAGGGATCGGTTCTCCTGTATGCAGATGCTTCATTACAAAAACAGCGGTAACATGGTCCAGTCTGGTGCTGTTTAGCTAAGGGGCATGGTCTGTCTGTGGTTGTGGGTGGAGTAACCTCTTCTGCCTCTGGAGAAGATAGCTGGTCTTTGGACATTTTCGTGCCCCGTCCCATTCATCCGCATGGATTAAAAAGGGACTAAGAAATGGCGGTGGTGTCAGGGAGGGAAGTTAAATATGGTCAATAGTGAACAATTTTCCATTCTCCCTGCCCTCTCAGTGCCAAATGAGGGGCTAAGTGAAGCAGTGGTCTGGGGTAGATTGGGGTGGGTGCTTTGCTACATCGGGGGAACAACCAGGCCCGTCATCGCTGGAGAGAAAAAAATATACAAAATCTATGATTCTAATCAATCAGGTCTTGCATTAATGTACATCCAGCAACTGTTCTCTGTCTTGTTCAGTCATAGCTTTCGAGCGGTTAGTACGAGGGGTTAGACTGCATTCGTAAGTTCAGACAGGGGGGTCAGATAGTGAGTTGGGTGGCTACCTCGGAAGCTGTTCCCCCCTGAGGCAGGGCAGGCAGGGGAGGGAGAGCCCTGGGGCCTGAGGACAGGAGCAAAAGCACTCTTCTGTTTAGCAGCAGACGGGAAGGAGGAGAAAGGCAAGAGGGACGATGAGGAGCTGGAGCTTCCTGGTATAGTGGGGCTGGAGGGCATTACTGTGGAGCAGAGAGCAACAATCAGTCTCAAGTCTGAAAATTACTACAGAATGAGTGGTGGCAAGTAAGTTAACAACCACATTTAGAGACAGTTAGAAAGCACAAGAAGGTCTTACTGTAGGGAGATCCTGTGGGGGAGGCACTGCTGAAACCAGGAGAACCAGGAACTCCTAGGCTGGTCATGGGAACTGTCCCATAGCCTCCGGTCATCCCACCACTGCCGCCATAGCTCGACTGCTGTGGAGTTGAGGCTGATGGGTAACCCCTAGGAGAAAGACTGCTGGAGTTTCGAATGTAACCTAGAGGAGAAATGAAAACACAGAGTTAGATCTGAGCTTCATTTGTGGCAAAAAACAACAGAGCAGGGAATGGAATAATCTGGCACTTTCTGCTCACCTTGGCTGCTCTGTCCCGGCTCCCCAATGCTAACGCCTAACTGAGATGGGTAGGAGCCCAGACCCATGACGCTGCCGTGGGCTGGTGAGCTCGGCAGCGCCTGCAGCTGACTGTGAGGACGGGGAACACTGTAGAGTGCCTCGGCAATGTCAGCTGCACGTTTCAGCAACATGTCCTGCAGGAGATCAAAAGCAACAGTCAAAGATGGTTCAGCAATAGACAATGCAGTTTGGTTAGTTTGTACTACGACAGTTGTCCAACTCCTGCCATCGCGTAGGAGTGTTTGTTATAAACGCCAACAATGAGCACAGGGAGTCAGTTGCCAAACAGTCATTTGGCTGCTACAAACTACCAGTGCAGTACAATGTTTGCTTACAGTGTTTGCATACTGTTCATCTTAGGAGCTTTTTTTCTGCCTCCACAGACAGCTGAGTCACTGCAAAGCTTTTAAAAATAATCTCTGCTTAGAACTGTTTTATCTTTTTTCTTTTTTCTTTTTTTAGAATTTCAACAACAACAAAGCCATATAAATATTAATTCAGGTGGATTACCTGTGTCATAGAGGTTTCAAATTTGTATTCATATAGAACTGGGATGACTGGACTGCTGTTGATTGATCTTGGTATAAGTATATAGTATAGTATAAGTATAAGTGGTATATAAGTACACACATTTAACAATTATGCACTAAAACAAAATCATCTATATCTGTCTTTTAAATATCTGCATGTTCTGTGTGTCATTTTACCTGATTACTGTGTGGATTTCCGTACAGAGCCTCCACAAGGTCTGCTGCTCTTTTCAGAAGGATCTCCTGTAAAGAACAGACATTAGTGCATTAATGTCTTACTGTGGGTGTAGTGTGAAGAGTTCCTTGAAAAATAAGCATGTGTATGGCAAGATATTTTATTTAAGTCTCTTGAGTCTCTCACCTTAGCTAGTTTCTCTGGATCACCAGGATGTCGAGGGATAACCTTCTGAAGACGCTGGAAGCCGTAGTCTATAGTTGGTTCATTAAGAGCTAAAAAACATAAAGTACATCAAACCTGAGTCACAGTTCTCCAGAACCTCATATTTAAAATTCCTCAGACTGAAGGTAAAATGGGTAAAAGGAGCATAATGTGTTGTCATTGTACCCGTGTAGATGAAGCGTCCAGGAGCTCCCTTGCAGAACTGTTTTGATTTATAAGACAGCGTGACCTCCACAACCCCGGGGATGTGTCGAGGAGGTGTCTGGACACGGATAGCGTGTGGCGTGATCAGCTGAGAATACAGCATGGAAAGCGTGTCACAAAACAGCAACAAATGATTCCCGCACATGCCTTGTAAATATTTAGGCTAACACAATACTGTGGAAAGATTAATTTATGCAGACTGCACATAAATCATCTAAATAATGAGACAAGCCATATGCTATATATATCATTTCAAACTGTGCTTTAGACTGTATCATTAGTGAGATGTTTTGAAGACAATTCCTACCTCACTCCACACCAGCATGCTGCCAAACACCACCTGCAGCCCGTCAAAGAAGTTCTCCCCAATGACGATGACCATGGCACCGCCAGTGGTCCAGCCCTCACTGGGACTGATGGCTT
This sequence comes from Selene dorsalis, assembly GCA_900303245.1. Taxonomy (NCBI): domain Eukaryota; kingdom Metazoa; phylum Chordata; class Actinopteri; order Carangiformes; family Carangidae; genus Selene; species Selene dorsalis. The sequence continues at coordinate 14,875 of OMNW01002345.1, read as the reverse complement.
TGATACATGGGGTAGCTGCGCAGGTTTCAAAACGGGACAGACAAGAGTTGGAAAAACATGTTTGTAATGGGTGTCTCTGGAGGAACATGTCGATGGTACTCTTTAGTTTGGGCAGACGAAAAAATACAAAGTGAAAAAGCTGGCATTATTTTATGGTTCCTACATGATGCAGTTTTTATGCATGGATAATGCCACAAATTTAAACATGATGAACAAGGAGTTGGAAAAGGTCTTTATAAATGTTGGTCAAGAAAGCAATGTAGTTGTACAACAGTGAATAAAACACCACAGAGATGAAATAATTGCTATCTTACTTGAGTAAAAAAAAAAATACCGAAGTATTATCCAGAAAATGTAGTGTGTAGTATCCCTGAATTGTTCTTAAGTACACCACTTTGAGATAAATATGACATGTTGACCTACAACTGGTTAAACTATAATTTAGGATCAGATATTTTATTCTCTTTGCACAAGTATTTAAATAATGCATGAATAAGGTCAGTTAACAACCTCATAGTGTCACTGGTTGAATATACCATGGTGATTATAAGCGCACATAGGCTATTGGATTGCTAAGGAAGCCTCTGTGTTATGTTTTTGAAGGTGAATGATGGAGCAGACATGCAGTGAAAAAGATAAACAGAGTGCGACACTGTCAGCATCTTACCATATTCCATAGTATTCTCGACAGACTCGCCTGGCTCCAGTCTACGGGCTCTTCTGCCATGTTTTGAGTTGTTGTGGACGAACATGTTGTCAGACACAGCTAGGACGTGGCCATCTACACTCACAGTGCTGGACAGGACCACCTGATAGAGAGGATAGAGAGCCAAGAGGAAGATGCATGAGTACAAATGCACAACTTGGACAGCACCCTGCGAGTCACAGTCTCCAGTTACAGCGGTAAAATCCCTGAGCAACAATTTGTTTCAGCATACAGGTGATAGTAATATTTCTCAATATGTAATGTGACATCTCTGGGATCTCCATAATATGTCTGCATTCTGGCGATGACACCGCTCATACACCCCTCCACTCCTCCATCAGGTCTCCATATGGCCCCTCTGCTGCCTCTTGCCTAACTTTTTGATTCATACAGCATGCGGCAGGCTCATCGTTGTCTCCTCTTGATCCTTCAATGACACCAAACATATGGACGAAATCTCCCATTTTAGTCGGCCGTTAAAGTAGTGGATGATATATAGTGGTCCTAATTTGATTTTCTGGCCACAGCATGTGTGGGTCCCTTCCCACATCTGCCTTGCATGGCTGACACACATATAATTAATGAGAGGATCCTTGTAGGTTTTTTTTTTCTTTGGATATTTATGAGTGTCAATGTGATACTATTTCTGAAAGTGATAATGAGTTGGGGTGTGTTTATCAACATGTTTTTGAGAGTTAGAGGGATCGGGTCAGTTGGAAACAAAAAAGTCATTTTAATTAAATGGTAAACCATAAATATTTTATGTATCTTCACGAAATCAGACAGCGAAGATAAAACCTTGCACTCCCTTAAAAATAAACACCTGGCAGTAATTTTGCAGGTGAGGGAACATGAGAGAGAGAAGGAGAAAAAGCACATGTGCTATAGGTGGTGGAAAGAAAAGGGAACCTAAAGGAAAATAACTGTAAATTATCGATCAAGCAGCAGATTCCTGTCCGGCTCTGATCACCTTTTAACCCAGAGATGAGAATCCTGTGTGCTCATAACTTCTCAGCATGCGTCACATAGCAGGAGTTAAAGCAAACATGGCTGAAGACTGGGGGAGCTCAAAGAGGAGGAAAGTACGGAGGGTTTGGGAGAAGGAGAATGCCAGACAGGGGCCGCTGGTGCTGAAAGACGGCAGAGGAAGTTAGGCGGGAGTGTCCCTCGTGACCACTTCCTGGGTCACGGAGCATGACCTCCTCCATCTGGAGCCAATCACTCAATTTTTGACAACTTCCTGAAACACCTCAACCTATTTCCTGCACCCCAGCACCCCAATGACCAAGTCTCCCACATATCTAACTTCTTTCATTTGTGTTTCCATCTCTCTGACTTATTGATTTTAACTCTCACTTCTTGCTCCCCCCATGATATTCTCCATCAGAAGAACTTTTCCAGAGCTTCACTATATGAGAGCGTAAACGTGACGTAGAACAGACTGGACAAGAAATTAATTATTTAATCATTCTGTTAGGATGGAGGGACACCCACTCCTCTCTCCACTCTCACACAAGCACATGCATTCACCTTTCCTTTTTTTCAATTTTTCATACCTGAAATCTCCTCATATCCCTTGGGTTTCCTGCTGTCTTCAGACAATTCTGGTTACATTTCAGGAAAAACTTCAAGAAGAACCTGCAAAGGTAAATAAGAGGACACATGTTTGTACATCAGCAATCACATGAAAGAACCATGTATATGACTATTTGCCACCCTACAACACACTGACAGTCAAAGGAGACAGTAATTATTTTTCAGGGACAGGCATGGTGCACGCATATGAGTTTGTGTGTGTGTGTGTGCACATCTATATGATTACAGTGCTGACATCAATCCCAGCTGTTTAGCTTAGTATTAAAGTCAATGTTATTACACTTTAAATCAAGTGATGAGAATCTGAAGCACAGTCCAGTGAAAAGCTCTGCTATGTTTCAAAGTAAACTGGAGACAGTGATGTATGCCAGAGGACTCTGGGGACCATGGTATCCCGCAATGCTGTGTTTGAACCCCCATGTGGGAATGGAGAGGGAAACGAAGTAGAGACAACTACAGAGAAAGTGAAATGAGGAGGTGGAAAGAGGAAGGCAGTGATAGAGGCACAGGATTTGGTATGGACATGAATTGTGTTTTCAAGTGTATGTGTCTCATTACGTATGTGAGCTTACTTTTGAGTGTGATAGAGTGCCGAGACAGAGAGGGAGTGAGGGGTGCTGATAGCCCCAGCTACACCAAAGAAAACCTGAGAGAAAGGTGGAATAAATAGGAGCGAGGGAGACTATGGAGAGAGACTCCAAATCCCAGGTGTACACAGTTCGGCAACACAGCCCGCTGCCATGGCAACGAAGCTCTGCCGCAATCCCAAAGTCCCCATGCTGAGAGGCAAAGACAGCGATGGGAAAGAGAAGGCAACAACAAGAAACACATTCCATCACTGAAATACGGCGAGGAGGGAGGAGAGAGACTTGGCAAGGTGAGATACAGGAAAGTATAACAAGAGCGCTGTTGCAGACAAGGGTGAGAAGAAGCACACAAATCTCATGGAGATGACAATTTAGACAGACGATGCACGGAAAGCAAAAGAAAAGAAAAAAAGGGAGCTTAGAAATGATGCAGGGTTGAGATATGATTATGGCAACTGGCAAATATATTGCCCTGAAACCAGATGTCCACTTCACTTCACAGTGACTACAGCTCTGTCTTGCCTATGAAAAACACATCCATTAATGTTCCAATTAAACAAACAACAACAGTGCAGAAGAAAAATGCTGCAGTGGGAGGCCATGGTTTTGGGCTACATGGGTAGCTCCAATCCCACCCACACTGTGCTCTCTGCAAATATAAGTCATCTTAATGGAGAGCGGTTGTTTGGAGAGGAACTTCATATTGGCCCCACAGCCCTGAACCCTCCCATCGAATACTAATCTCTCCCTCATTCTGTCAGCTTTTATTCGCTATTCTTCCATCACTCGCTCCAGCTTCCTCCCTTGTGAACAGGACCTGGCTTGAAACTGGCTCTCAGTTCCAACAGTGTGTCCAATATTTCTTGATTTGAGCTATTTCGTCGGAGGACAATCAATATTGTTGTTGGCAGAGGGTGATTATAATTTATCAGTGACAGCTCGGACCTCCAACCTCAAAGCTGCTCTAGACCTCAGATCGGGGTGGAAACATGTAAAAGGGCATGGCTGCGCCTCTCCCACTTCCTCTTTCCGATTCTTTCCTCATCGATGCCTGACAGTGTTTCAGCCTTCCCCACATCTGCCTGCTGCACACCAGGACAGAAGCTTCACCGCATTTGAAATCACACTGTATACGCAAATTATACGGTTTGTTTGTTGACTCTGAAAAGAGACGACAATCAAAAGTGTTCTATTTCATTTCACTGCCTCCTTTGAGGGTCACACAATATGTACATTGTATCCAGGGCAATGATTCTTACAAGATGGCTAATTATGGCTATAGCTGTCATATATAAGAGAGTAATTCACAGCAGCGCAGGAGCCATATTTTTGATTTAATAACCATGTGCATGGTCCAGTTGTGGTTTGGTAACACTTGTTTCCTTGCCACTTCCATTTTTGGCTACTTAAAGGTTATCTAACCAGCAGTCATCACTCATTTTACTGACTGACATGATAAATCCATGCAGCAGTGATGCCTCAGATAGTGAAATCACAACCCTAATTGAGAGGTTGTCTACATCCATCCAGGCTTTGTGCACTTTCTGAGGGTTCTTGACCTTGTTTGTTGACTTCTTCTCATCATTCCCTGTTTGTATGACACCAGATGCCTCACATACACATGCACACACACACAGACACACACACAGAAACACGCATTCACATGCATGCATGCACACTCTAATACACTGACACCCCCACCTTTGCCCCCCTCCCCAAAAACCCATTGAGTCAACTTTTCACCCCCCTCAGTTCGGACGCACACAGCTGCAAATGCTGAAATTAAAGCGAGACATTGACGCATATATTAGCATGCATTAGCCGCTTCCCCCTGCCCACTTAACATGCAAATCTCCCAGCCCCGTCGCCTCGCACCTTCTGCCACACATTCATTTGCTGAATTATAATTAGACTAATCTTGCATAATTAATAAGAAGTCGAGGACCCTCTGTTTTTTATCCCCTCCTCTATTGTGGTTGCAGAAGTTTAATATTGCTGTTGTTTGTTTTTGTTTTGGTAATGGAATACACCCACACACCTCCCCATCCACAGGGAAGAGATGAGCAGAGCATGCAAAGAATTGGAGGTGATCTTCAAGTCACGGGGAAATTGCAAAGAAAGGCTATTTTCAAAGAACTAAACTAGCTTTAGCGTGTTTATATTTAATGTGTACCTTGTTCTGTGCATATTCTGTTCTATAATGCAGGTGTAACAAAGATTAAAGTACTGTCATGTGTAATATAGGGCAATAATGGTAAAGGGAAACATGATTCAACTTTAAAACTGTGATAAATGTCTGTGCCAATGATTATTTTTGTCTTGAATTGCAAATAAATATGTTATCATAAAGCTGGAGAACAAATACAATTGGCACTAACAAATAGATTTTGAACAAATGTGACACCAAAACTTGATACGTGCAATTTCATGTAGTTTGCTGTGGTCAGCGATGGAAACCAAGTTTCATCTTCTGCAGCACCTAGCCCTTCACAGAGACACTTAAAACAGGAAACACAAACAAAACGTTGAGCCAAGTCCTAAACCATGGGTTCATTTTCCACTGCGGCACCACAGGGAATCTGTGTTTTTCTTCTCTGTCTTCACTTCTGCATCTCTGTCAAAGCCCCCAATCCCTTTTGTCTGCATCTGCTTCAGTTCCCAAGACTAAACACAGGCCTCGCAGCATGAGGCAGCCAACCCAATGGTGACAACTTGCTTAACTAAAATTAGTTCAACAGCGAACCAGCAAGTCATGACACTAGAAACAATAAAAGAGATGCAGCTTTTTGTAAAAATTTCGCTCCTTATTGTGGACACTCACTTTCACATCTCTCAGTCCACAGGGCATCTGTTACACATAAGTGTTACTCACCATGTTTTACATATGGACCTAATCATCCAGCGAGCACCTAAGCAGCACAGGACCTCTTACAAAAATTTTCATAGGCATTCATCAGCACTAATCACTGTTGACATAAACTGCATTTTCACATAGACATAAAACACATCGCCCTCTGCACTCATTGTAAATGAAGGTTTACTGGTGGCAGCAGTTCTTGAAGCATGTGAGCAGGCAATGCAAAAGGTTTTAAAGCAGAGTTCAAGTTAGTTAGCTGCTAAAAAAAACTCTCACATCACCACTCCTGGTCTGGGGCAGACCAATTTTGGGTTTGCACACCACAGATGATTGTTTATTTGTTAATACAAAAACATGGGAGAAAAGAATAAGTAGGAGGAGGTTATTGTCATTTTTGTTCAGTGGACATGGATGCAAGGCTGCTCAGACCAAAGGTAATGAAGTGAGGAGGAGAAAAGACAAAAAGAGCTGCTTCTCATCATCCCCTTCATACTGTACATATAGCTCCTCATCAACTCTATAATGCCTAATAGATGGAGAGTATAAAAAATCCAAAGAGACAATAAAACAGAAAAAGAGGAAGAGGAGGAGAGACAGAGACAGGGGAAAAAAGGGAGAATGTTGACATCTTGTATTCAGGGCCATCACTCATGAAACATCCCCTCCACCACCATCACCCTGAAAAAACAAAACAGTGTCCTAACATCGTGGTGGAGGGGAGCCGAGGGGAGGGCAAGGGAGTGAAGGAGGGAGGCCGGGAGGAAAATTAGGAAACCAGATGTGGAGCATTAAAACATACTGACATGCTGAGGGCCTTCCTCTGCCACACTCACACACTGAGAGCACTAACTCATACAGCAGGCCCAGATACATGCACGTATGCATGCATATGTCACACAGAGGCTGTTTGAGCCACGCACACACACACACGCATGCATGAGTTCACAGAAAAATACACAAAGACAAATACTGACTTGCAAGCAACCATGTGTGAACAATCAATCATGCAAACTTAAATTAGCAAAAATGATGCCACAAAAGCTAAAGTCACGGAAGTGCTTGGTGGTTTTTAATAAAGCATGAATTTAATGGGCCAAAAAATGCTGTAGCTTATGGCTAAGGAGGAGGATTTGGATAAACCAGTGTTGACCTAAGAATGTTTCACGCCAGGGCACAAATCTACAGATGGGTCGTCATGCATCAGTGTATGGATATGCATCCAATTAGTACATGTACCCGGGCCGAGGAAAGGCTAGGGGGGAGGGATGGAGGTGTTTTGTTTTCCTCCATGGGGAGAGCTGTGTTTGGGGGATGGAG
>OMNW01002344.1:3799-26899 GCA_900303245.1 Selene dorsalis | reverse complement strand
CTGTCTGCATTTGGGTCCTCCATCCTGTTCCACTGCAAACTTTCACACAAACTTCACACTTTTTTTTTTTCACGATGGAACAATGTTGACGCGACCAAATAGTGTCATATTTTCTTCTGTATTCTCATATCCTGGAATATTTTTTTTTAAAGCACAGAGAATCACACACAGAAATACTTTTTTGCCTAACAGCAGTGCATGTGGCCTCTTCTACCAGAGATAAGGTGGGGTTTATCTGCTGGTGGTTTCCATGTAGTCAGTCTCTCATCAGAAGTTCAGAGGTTGAGTTTTGTTTAACTCAAGTATGTTTTACAGCGTCCTGAAGGGCAGTGGAACGTAACTCAAGTCAGTGTAATTCACTGCTCTCCCTCCGCCCCTCCCTCGCTTGTGTGCTGTCAGAGATGTCATGTATTTATGGCTGAAAGGCACACATGAGTCAAAACATTGTAAATGTAAAGACATCCACCTTGACACTATGCAGAACCTGTGAAATGTGAAGAAACAAACCAACCAATGTCCAAATATTGTTCAATATTGTAAATGCTAAAACCAAGCCAGTAAATGTTAAAACACTTTGCCATTATAAGGCATTTGGACACATACAGGTCAACAAAGGGAACAACAACATCATAACTGGAGTACAGCCTTGGTCTGGGTGTGACTGACTGATTGAACCTATTAGCTACAACTGTTAGTGGGCAGAACTGACAGTGAAACACACAATATTTTGCATATTAACACAAGATAAATACATTGTAAAAAAAAAAAAAACACTGCAAGTTTCATACCCCGTTTTCAGTGTGTATATCAGACACTGAACATTCAGATCTACAATCTGGAAGTTATCTAATAATAAAGCCGTTAACACCCACACACACATTCAGGGTGACATACACAGAATCCCAACGCGTCAAATGTGAACAGTTTAATTGCTCAGATGAAGGATAATGGCTCCATGTTGGTCATGCGTGGCTAAAGAATACTCAATCCAGATTTAGGCCACCAGGGTTGTCTTTGAAGTTCAGTCGATGTCCAGCAGCTCAGTACTATTGACCAGACACATATGGCCGGGGCTCCACTTCTGTCATACAACTGCTTTTTGTTTTCAGTTCTCCACCAAGGCCAGAAGTAAGTGGCTGCAGCTAAAGAGTAAGAGTAAATAGTGCTGGTCTGTTGGTAGGAGCTCTGGTATTGAATCTTAAACATGTAAGCATGCAGCACTGTGGATTAAGTAGTAACAAGCTGAGCACAGGCTTCCCATCACTGAGTCAGTACTTGACTCTTTTAACATAGATTAAAAAAGGTTAGACCAGTAGCTCTTCACCACCTATTGTCATAAAGTTCATTACTGTATTAGTAATTAATTGGTGCCTTCAATGCAAACTTTTATGAAAACTAATTGATATGACTGATGTAATTAAGTGAAAGTACACCACATAATACAAAAGTGCTCACATGATTATATTTAACATTATTGAACCAGTCATTTAAAGCAGTAGGTCCATTCTGTAGCTATTAGAGGTGCAACTGCTGTTAAATGCATTATATACTGTGAGGTCCATCAACCAATAAGGATGCATCACGTGCCACAGGCTGCAGCGTCACATCATAAGAAACATTTAATATGTAACAGTTGTAAACAAATGTGTACTTAAAGCAGGCTGCATATGAATTATTAACACGCATATGTGTGATGAAAGAGCCGCGCTGCAAATCTTAGCCACTGCACAATAATTAAAAGGCTTGAATAATTAAAATGCATATATACGTGACATATATATATGTATGTATGTATGTATGTATGTGGGCCAACCCCAGCGCTGTAAACACTTGCTGCAACCTTGTGGGTTAGAAAAAGGTGTCAGGAGTAATAATCTATAGGGATCTTTTGATATGACGATTATTGAACTTAGATGTATTTTGTTCAATTAACTTTAAACCTTAATTGGCCCGTTTAAAATCCACATTCACTGAACCCACACATTAATTCTGATTTGATCTTAAATGAGCACCGTTATCGGGTTAATTATTCTCATGCAAGACACGTGAAACAGCGTTAACAATGACTTAAAGTTGAACATGCAAACACATCGATACTCTACGGTACTTTATAATGTAACTTACCGGGCCGTGTTTCCTCTAAGAGCCCGCAGGAGAGTCACATACTCCACAGATGAAAATCAGAAACTATAGTGAGCCGCGGAGGAGGGGAGGGGGCTGCTGCGTCACAGTCACGTCATTAATAAATGTCTGGTCACATTTTCTGCACGTTTTATGAATCTGGCTGATAAATATAGGCCATGTAAGGACTCTGTCGTATCATGCGAGCTTTATAGTGAACTTTAAAAATATGTATAGATAGCTGGTTTAATGTCTTTGATCCATCTCCAGGAATGGTACTCCCACAATATGCAACCAAAACAGCCTCATTATGGATCATTAGATATGTAAAGAAAATAATGCTCAAAAGAGATCAAAGCAAATTCTTTATTATTCATATTCCTATATAATAAATACAAATATAGTGTGTTGCAGCCATGAACTAGTCAGTGACAGACAGTAGGCCTGTCAGGATGTGTGAACACCAGCAGGACAGTGAGGAGGGAGATAACAGCCCCTCAGACCCACGGTCACACAGAGGAATTTCTGGAGCAGATGCACACAGATGTGCAACATGGTGTGGGACAGATGGCTGCTCTGTGATGGGAAAAAAAAGTTGTCATATGCACAATAAAACACAACAATTTAGACCATACAATGAAGGCTTTGCTGCTCAATAAGGAAAATGTTTAATTTAATTTTTTTTTTACTTTATAATATTTTTTTTTATGTGTGGAGTGTAATGATTTATGTATGTATGTATTTATTTTTCTTGCTCTGTTTCTCCCTCTCTCTCTCTCTCTCTCTCTCTCTCCACCGGTGGCTGGGTCCTGAGCGTGATTGCATGCGACCGTCTGCCATCTTGGATGTATGCTACCACCACCATCACCGGCCACTGTTTTCTTCAACAAAGTTAGCTAAAAAATAACACATCGCTGCAAACACCTCTTCGTGCAAGCATGGCTAACCGAAATATGCAACAAACGGGTATGCAGAGCAGCAGCTCTCCTCAACCGGCCAAACACGGAGCCGACTCTCCGGCCGTCGAGCAGCCTGCACCGAACAAAGACAGCCCAGCACCGGCGCAGCAGCAGCAGCAGCAGCAGTCTCCCCCCGCGGCTGAACACCCGGAAGACACCGGTGATGGAGGCAGGGAAGGCCCTGCAGAAATGACTCTGGATATAACGAGTTTTCGGAAGCCGGGTGAGAAGACGTTCACCCAGCGGTGTCGCCTGTTTGTCGGGAGCCTGCCGGTGGACATCCCCGAGGAGGAGTTTACCAGCATGTTTGCCAAGTATGGGAAAGTTAACGAGGTGTTTATCAACAGAGAGCGGGGCTTCGGCTTCATCCGCCTGGTATGTAGCCACAACACACAGCGATCTGTTTGTCTTTGTTTGGTCAATTTACTCCTTTTTTTTCTATTAATTTTGATTGGTGATCAGTGTATTTACCAATATGACATGGCTAACGGGAGCTAGCTGCTAGCTATGTTTACGTTAGTTTACGTGCTGCATGACGTCACAGCCTTTAGGTTTTGCTATAGTTAGCCCACATATTGTTCTGTGTTACAAGTTGTATGTTAACAGTGGGGCTCAGCACGTGTAATATTTTACAGAACAGGTTAATTGATAACCCCCTCTTGATGATCCAAATTTGACAGAAGTATCAGGTACCAGGGCCAAATACAGTACCAGAGATTGCATTGTAATATACTGGATTGTTTAGCATTCAGCAAATGTAGTAAATTAGGTATTTTGATGACATGACATGCTGTAGATACTGTGTTGTGCATTTGTGTTCATTCTGGACTGCTCAGTTACTTCATGTGGGGAAGGCTGTTCTAATACAGTTCACTCTGCAGCCTTCATGCAGCCCTAATGTACAGCGCTGGTGCTTTTTTAACCCTCATCCTCCAGGAAACCAGGACACTGGCAGAGATTGCCAAAGCTGAGCTGGATGGGACAATTTTAAATAACAGACCAATCAGGATCCGCTTTGCCACACACGGTGCTGCGCTTACAGTCCGCAACCTGCTGCCTGTAGTGACAAACGAAGTGCTGGAACAGGTAGAGTGGACTTCCTGTGTCAGCTGTCCAGTTGATTGTTTAATTTCTGTGGAGAGATACTTAATCTGAAAACCACCTTGTACCCTCAGGCGTTTTCTCAGTTTGGGCCAGTGGAGCGGGCTGTTGTTGTGACAGATGACCGTGGTCGTCCCACTGGGAGAGGCATTGTGGAATTTGCCAACAAAGTAGCTGCACGTAAAGCTCTGGAGCGCTGCACTGAGGGCGCACTGCTGTTGACGACGTAAGGAGTGCGGGTGATGTGGTTTTGGCTGGGATGGAATAAGAGCATGGTGTTAGGTGTTGTGATGTTGTTGACCCAGCAGCTAACTGTCAGAGGAGACGGTTCTGACTGTGTGGTCCTCCCTTTTTCTCAGCACACCTTGTCCAGCCATTGTTGAGCCCTCAGAGCACTTTGATGATGAGGAAGGCCTGCCTGAAAAACTGCTGCAGAAGACTCCAAAGTACTATAAGTAAGTAAAAACAGAGGTCTCAAGTGGTGAAAGGCACATGAAACTGGCTTATTTTGTTGAAACTGTCTCCAGACTTGTTGAAGTTTTATTCAGATCTTTCTCTCACCTTAGGGAACGAGAGCAGCAACCACATTTTGCTCAGCCGGGGACATTTGAATTTGAGTACTCTTCTCGTTGGAAAGCTCTTGATGAGATGGAGAAGCAGCAGAGAGAGCAGGTGGACAGGAACATTAAAGAAGCCAAAGAGAAGCTAGAGGCTGAGCTGGAGTCAGCCAAACATGAACATCAGCTCATGTTAATGAGACAAGGTAGGATGTGGTTGTTGGTGTCCTCTTGAATGTTGACGTTTTACTACCAGTGTGTGTGTGTGTGTGTGTGTGTGTGTTTGCTTGCTTGCTGATGCCAGCAGATGACAGGAAAAAGTGAGAGTTCATATTAACAAAGCTAAAATTAAAAGTAGAAGTGTCAAAGGTCACAGCTTGTCGATAAAGTCAGAGCAGAGACAGGATGCAGATTGTGATTAAGATTGTCCATGTTTTTCCTAGATCTAATGAGACGTCAGGAGGAGTTGAGGAGACTGGAGGAGCTTCGCAACCAGGAGCTGCAGAGGCGAAAGCAGATAGAGATGAGGTGTGTGTTTTTTTTCCCGATTTCAACAAGTCATTAAGACAGAGGGATTTTTTTTTCAGATGTAAACAAATAGTTTTCAGTTGGAAGTGGTTTTGTCATTGTGATGGAGTTGTTTCTGTCTACAGGCATGAGGAGGAGAGGAGGCGGAGAGAGGAGGAGATGATGAGGCACAGAGAACAGGAGGACCTGAGACGCCAACCAGAGGGCTTCAAGCCAAACTACCTGGATAACGTGAGTACAGTGAGAAAGCAAACGTGCCATCAGAAACACTGAAGTTTGTCCAGTCACACACACAGCCTTTCTTTTGGCTGGCTGTTGCTCCAGCAAACTTATTTGATCTTTATCCATATTAACACATCAGAGGGAGAAAATAAAAAATGCATGATGTCATCAGCCACGATGTAGCAAACTATTACAATAAATGATGTACCTCAACAGCTTGTAAATGTACATACTGTATCAGTATTTACTACAGGTAACTGTATTGGTTTCACAGTAGTAGTACCGTTGTACTTCTTTTCCAAGCAGTATCTGTGCATCAGTCTGTGATTTCCTATAGTTTTTTATGACAACTGTCAACAATCTGTGCCTTTCCTGTACGCCACATCTCTTCAATACTGTCACTATGTCAACCTACATGACAGGGTAAACACAGCATCACATAGGTAGTGTACTCCAATGTGTTTAGTCTTTAAATCGATCCCTCTCTGAAATGGTCACCGTGAAATTGAGCAGTGAAAGCTTCAGTAGTCGTGACTGTTGTATTTGTTTACATCATATTGTGGAGGTGTTTTTCACCTCCTAAACAGACTTGTATGAAATTTCCTCATCTTTCTTCCTTAAATGTTTTTTTAAGTTGTGACGTAGCTGTGCATTTTTTACTCTTTACACCTCTTTACACCTTCCAGGCATACTTCAGTCAGACAGAGGGGCTTACAATTTTCACCAGTCATTAATAAAAAAAAAGGATCTATGTGGGATCTTAGTGAAATCAGGGACAGCAGGACAGCTAGTAGCATGTTATTGATCAGATAACATCTTGACGAATTAATCTAGATTACCTCTGGCCTCTCTGCTGAGGACTATCTATATTCTCTATAGTCAGAGAATAGATCATTCAGTTCATGACGCAGTGCTTTAAAAGCAACAAAGAGGTTTTAAAAAGAAGAAATGGATATTTGTTCTAGCGATGTGTAGTTCTATACATGGTCAACAGGAGCCTTTATATTAACTCTGAGTGAAGTTCAGTCAGTGTGAATGTCTGTGTGATACTGAATGTTGTTGTTTTCTCTCATAACTTTTCTCTTCAAGCCCTTTGCTCCATTCAGAGGTCCTGTTGGAGTCGTGGCATCTTTCATACTCGCATAAATGCACACACACACTCACATCAGGGACCATCGGTCCAGCAGGCGACTGTCCTCACATCGGCTGTTAATTAGTCGTGATAAGGGAAAAAGTAGGCCTGAGTGAGGGGTGTTTCAGGTGTGTTGTGCGTGTGTCACTTGGTGTGGACAGAAAACAAGTGTACTTATAAGTATCAGACTTAACTCCCTTCATATGACCTCCACAGTTTCTTCCTTTGTAGTACTGATATAAAAAGATAAAAATCGCTGTTTGTACAACAATAATTTAAAGCACTACTTTCGAAATGATTCTCGATCACTTTGTGTAATACCTGATGCTCATCATCAGCCGACATGCTGCTCTTTTCACATGTCAGGAATGTGACGTCTCTTTCTTGTGACGTTAATAGTTTCTTCTTTCTATTTGCTCATGTTTCCCAGAATTTAAATCCTGCCATTGCTGCCACCTAGTGCTCAGATTAGGCGCAGTTAGACTATAATATTTCACTCCCAGGGGATAGTGTACGACTCATATAGGTTTTCATCACACAGTAAGATCGTTTATTGCAACAGCATTACTACTTTTCTTATTATATTTGTAACATATTGGCCATTTAACAGGTAAGTACATGACAAATATTGACCATTGTGGTACTTTTATTTGGATAAATTCTACTATAGAGGCATTATGTGTGGCGTAGTAAATAACAAACTGTGCTGCTTAGTTACTGCTATATTGCCTTGATGGTATTAACATTTACACGCTATTGATAAAATTTGATTTTTTTTGGCCTGAGTGCTTTAGGTCACGGATGGCCATCTGATTTCACTGGGTTGGATGAAGTCTTGTATATTTTATTATTATTTCCTGTTAAAAAAAAAACAAAAAAACTTTGTCCAGGTCAGTGAAATCTGTTGCTGCTAAAGTTTTTCAACATCTGTTTGCAGGATTTTGATTTTGTGTTTATCTCTGCTTGAGAGGGTGAGTGAGTGAGTGAGTGAGAGCAAGTGAATGAATGACTTGGTGTGTCAGGGCCTGTGTGAGTGGATGAATGCTGTAATGAAGATTGAGCTTTAACTTCAACTCTTCACAAATGTAGCCTGCATGTGTAGTTTACATACATCTAATGTTGTGTGGGGCTTCTTATAGATGTGCAAACTCCAGCTGTTTTGATATCCTGTAGACCTGTAAGTCAACAGCATAGAAAATATTGGCAGATGTTTTAATAGAGGCAAGTGAACATTGAAGTTAAATGTTTAAAGACTTTATATTTTTCATAATTTAAGAGTGAGCAGCCGTGAATAATTAACCTGGCTGTGGTCAGTTTTGTGTAGCACATGAATACTTTCACAGTGTGACTGCTGTCCTGTGGACTGCCCACTGAAGATTTGTACTTTAGCAGAGTTTTGTTCTGAAGGCTCTTCTTCACTTCTTCCAGAGGGAACAGGAAATGAGAGTGGGTGAGCTGGGCCCTCGTGGAGCCATTAATATGGGAGGTATGGGCATGATTGTGTAAGGACTGGTTGATACAAAAGTCAGATGAAGTGATGAAAAGTGAATTATAACTGCTTTTATGTCACTATACATTACTATTATTTGTCTTGCATCCCAAGTGAGCCCTTTTTGACGAGATGTGTTTTCAGTCAGGCCTCTGATGTACCATGGACTCTCTTGGGATGCAGCGCAAAGGCGATGAAAACGTACTATACCACATGACAACATAATGTCTGAACTAACAGAATATACGGTGTACTGAGCGGGGTGGATTTGCCGGGGTGGGGTTTCATAGTTCCCGAGCTCTCATCCTGAATATTTTTCCTCTTCAGAAACCAGCTGAAGAGGTTTGACTGTTTAAACATGTTTCATTAGGTTTTCAGTTTTATAGTTCTTTTTCACAAATACACACATAGGCTGTAGCATCTTCTGCTTTATCCAACAGTGACTACACGTATAGACAAGTGTCATGCACTTTTGTTATCATTACAAATTGATTTCCAGGTGCAGGATGAGGGGCCGGGGACCAAAGTTTTAAATCTGTTGTGCTTTGAATAAGTATAGATTGTCAGAGGTTCATGGTGGCTCTTGTACATACAGGGAGTGACCTAGGACTGCACATCACCTTTGTGAACAAAACTGCAATGCCTCATATGAAATGATTTTTGCACGACCCTTTGACCCAGTTGATTACAGCATATTTGATTTAAATTATGATATCTGTGGATAATTCACTCACCTTAGCTGCAGTAGAAGCAGTTTTTTCATGGTACTGTGAGTGGGTATTTGTGTGCAAATTGGAAAATATTAAACTCTTAACCAGGAAGCCAGAGCCAGCGGCTGGCCAGGTTACAGAGCATAAAGGTTTGAAATGGAGAAATGGCAAGCTTGGCTCTTTCAAAAGGTAAACATTTTGGCCTACCGATACCCCAGTACATCTCATAACTTCAGAGTTGCATATTGAACTTGGATCGAGTGTGCAGTATCGGTGTCCTGTAGCTGGGTTTGTGCCTCCTTGAATGTGGTGTCTGGTATTTTTCATATGGTCCCATTTTGGTTTGTAACAGGTCCATCTCCATATTATCTATACTTAAGGTGATGTGCAGTCCAAGGGCTGGTTAGCAGAAGTCATGTGGTTACTGCCTCTTGGCCTCAAATATTAGCTGTCAAAGTGAAAACTTCTCATTCTGCTAATTACATAATCTTCTGTCTCTGCCTAGTCTTTATATCCAAACCTTTCATATTTCATGTGTGACATAATTCAGCACCTGTTAGTATTTTAAATTAACGTTGGTTTTTGGTTGTTGATTTCATATATTCAGATTATCAAAGTGTTGCTTCATCTTTTGTTTTTTGTTTTTTTCTTTTAAATTCAACTTAAATAGTTCAGCATGCAGTTTCGGTGCCTTTTAGATGAGTAGCAATGTTTTTAATACCAGTAATGAACAGGGATGCACCAGTGTGACTGATAGGTGTCTACTGATACCAAGTAATGATCTGATGCCAATGCTGTTTGTTGAATGTGTATAATCTATGCAACTGTCTGCATGGAGAACACACTGAGATCCTAAAGACTTATCCCGACTTTACAGTTTGAAGTGAGCTGTCTGGCCACTAACTGGTGACTTGTTGATCAGGTTTATGACCAGCTACCTGCAAAATGATTGACCTGTACCTTCCCATTTTCTTTGTGTGTAGTGGCTGCTAAACAGGTGAACATAAAGCCAAATGCTGCTTACATTAGCATGTCAGCATTATCTTTGAGAGCATGTTAGCGTATTCATTGAAGCACCAATGTGTCTTCACAGAGCTGCTGGCATGGCTGTAGACTCTCTTTAGCTTTATTATTATAGAAGTTATTTTTCAGTCTGGGCCTGATAGCAGAGAAACTATTGTGTGCTGCTTGTCTAACTGTTCAATAAGACTTCTCTTGTTGTATATACGTTGAGTTATTTTTTATTGAGCTTTATCCATGGCACAACTTTTTTGACAAAGTGCAGGAGATGTGCTTTTGTTATCGTCAGCTACTGGCATCATTAACACTTCAAAAATGAAGTATCATATGGTTATTATGAGCAGAACAGTTAGCTGTAGTAGCTTTCAGAAGCCGATCCAGTGCATCCCTCGTCTTAGCTCTTGACTAAAAGCCAACGTTAACTTTTATTTCGAAGTCAGTGAGAATAGCTCTGGTGTTCAGCTGCAACAGTTCTTACTGGGCGTTGAGTTCATGGGTTGGTACGTCCGAATGACCAACCAATGCTCCATTGTTTTGCGTGTAGATGGCTATAACCAGGCCAATGTGGGGCCCACTGGTAACCAGGGTCAGATGATGGGCATGAGTGGAAGGGGAGGAGCCACTGGGCCAGAGGGAACGGCAAATATGGGGACACCGTTGATGTCAGAAAACGGAGCCATGGTAACGTATCAGGAAGAATAAACAAACCCTCAAGAGCCGTCTTTGTTCAAATACATTGGCAGAACATTTGTTAATGTCAGAAACTGCTCCAAGTGTCCAGAACATAAAAAAATATTTTCACCATAGTTCAAACCTTCAAAGTTTTTTGCCAAAGCAGAAGCCAAGAAAATCTGACTATCTTTTTAAAAAAATCTTTGTTTTGATCTTAAACCTGTGGACCAAACTAATAGACTTGTTTCTCTGTCTCCCTTTGTCTGCTCGATTCACTTCTCTCCCGTTTACTCTTGGATGCCGACACTTGGATCGACCCTGACTGATGAACCCTGACTTATATTCTGCCATGCTTATAAACACAAACTGACACCACACCACCACCACCGTTTTCTGTAACGTTGATGCGACAGCGAAGCGATAGATACCCGCAGGGTGCATCAATGGGGGGTCGACCAGAAGTTGAGTCCCCAAAACAACAACAACAACAACAGCAGCAGCAACAACAACAACAACAACAACAACCACCACAACAACAACTGCAGCAGCAGCAGCCACCATTGGGCCCCCAAGTTGGACCAGCCCCAGGATTTGGCAGGGGGAATCCAGTTGGGGGAGTCTTTGATGGGCCAAATAACAAACGTCGCAGATACTAATTTCTCGAGTTTCTGATGAGTCTCTGTTACTGCCCCCCCCCACTTTTTCTTCTGTTTTTACATTGACGTAGTTGTTGACCTTCTGAACTCCTAGAGACGTGTTGACTTCTGTTGTCTTTTTCCTTTAACTTCTCACTGTGGGACACTTACAGAATAATGCTTCATATCCACTGTCACCTACAATGTTTATTTAAAGAGCCTGTTTCTCCTCTGTCTTCAGAATAAACATTTTTTGGGGGGTTCAACAGTGAGTGGAAACAAATGATATCTTAGTGTGTCAGGGAGGTCTTTCTCTTAGCAAGATGTTTCTACAGTCTTTATGACGTGCTTGTGTGGGGTACACTTCATTAAGCTGCTGTAGGGGAGAGTTAAGTTTAAGAAGAGACTGGAAGTTGCTTAGAGTCAGTACAAGACTGCTCAGGACTGGTAAATGTTCGATGCAGTGAACCATCTTAATATCTACGTTCAGTCATGTGACGACTTAGTTCATAGATTTTGTCCTTGCTGCATTTGGTTGTGCTCCTCCTTTTACTGTTACTGTTGAATCACACAGCGAGTGAAAGTTGCAGCTTCAGTGCACCCTGTATTTGATGATGAAGAGAAATAAAATAAAATTGTAGGAAGTAGTTGTTTGTGTCTTTTACCATAAATTGGACAGTAAATAAATCCTAAAAGTACTTCCTCAGTCACTGTCACCTGATGCTCATGTACTCAACCATCTTGTCATGTTTACCAGTTAGATACATCTTTTAAGGCCACAGGTCAGTCCAGCGTGATGTGCGATATTGTCATGTTTTAAATATTTTTAAAATAAATTCTTATATTGGTTTATGTAGTGGTTCTGACTTCCAACTATTTCTAACAATATTGCCATAAAATGTCTGTTGTAGCTTAAGTCAATATTAGGTGATTTTGAAAAGGGGTTTGCTATCAAGCCTTACTCAACTGTGCCATGCATTTTTAAAACTGTATCGAAATCGCTTTGTTAAGAGCACTATATAGTATCTATAGTTTTTGTCTGCGTGTCTGGGTATCTCTGCGTGGTATGTGTGTGTGTGTTGGCTGCAGTTTTGTGCTTTGTGCTGACCAGGTGTCACGGACGCTAAAGAATAGATTTATAAGGTAAATACGTTTCACTTTTTTTCTTTTTCTTGTATCATAAAACACACAAAGCACTTCAGCATATTCCACTTGAACTACATGTCTGCTTTTCTATGTGTGCGTCCTGCAATCCTTTATCAAAATAAGTCATGTGTCATGTTAAATGTGAGGTAAAGGAGCTCTAAAGACACAGTGATGGGGGGTTAGACACAGCATTACAGGGGGAGCAGTGAGAGTGTGTGGTCTGGGGGTTGGACTTTTTTATCTTGTCCTATGGTGAAGAAACGTGCTTTGACTTCCTGTAAATGTTTGTTGGTGCTTGGCACAGCTTGGTCCTGCAGATCTCTTCTTCACCTGTGTCCACTGTCCTCTAGTTCATCCATATTGTTCACAGGCCATATAAAATAACACACAACTGTATAAAATGTCACCTGTAGTTGTGTTTGTGTGCCCAGTGTTAAAACAAGCTTCGTTTTAAACTGTCATCATTCTTTTCTCTTCCAGGTGCTGCTTGTGCCCTGTCTCCAGTGATGTGTCCAAGGCACAGGTAACTCTCACACACTCACACAGAGGCCACAGCTTTATATGTCCATGATATTATGCTTTAAAAGTTACAGATGTAGCTACTGTTAACATATTATCAATGCCTTTGCACATGAGGTACATCTAAGCAGCACACCCACTAGAGTCCAGTGATACTTGTATCTTGTATAGTTTTAAAAAAGCCCAGAGCAGGAGCACTCAACCTGTCAGTGCCAAGTCAAATGTCTGTTACTATAGAGCCTGTGTTAGCATTATATGCAGTTTACGTACAAGTCTTGCCAAGACATTCACTGAGTGCTGTTCTGGTCAGAGTGGACGCCACAGTACTGCTGTGCAGAAGAAGTAGAAGAAGAAAAGTGATAAAGAAAGATGGAAGCAAAACAAGAGGGTTGCTGTCGACAGCTGGAGATGGATCTTGGTGAGTAAAAGAGCGAAGTTGAATGCTGAACTTGGATCTTTGCAGAACTGCTAACATTTTCCCTTGAGAATTTGTAACGTCATAGAAATGTTAACCACATGTATAAATCCACAATGTGGGCAGTGTTGGTGCACCTGATCTGTTATTGTGGAGTCCCAAGAAGTCCTGAACAATATGTAGGCGTTTACACTTGTCTTGCTTTTATTTGACAAAGTTAAAAATGCAGCAGATGCAACCCATGAAGAGGAGGAGGAGGTCAAACAAACCACGCAAAACAGTGTGTTTTGTAATATAAGAAATCACTATGAACTGTAAATGTTCTTTGAGGTTGTGATGGCCACAAATCCATCAGCAGCACCTGTTATGCCTTTAATTGACAAATATTGAAATGACCTCTGCTGTTCACCTGTCGTTAAAACGCAAATGAAGAATTGTGCGAAATTTACAGGGACTGTGTTATTGTATTGTTTATTGATCCAGCTGTGGACTGAACTGCGGCGTTATCCTACTGGTTGCTGTCCTGTTTAAACTGAAGTTGTAAATGAGATCAGATGCTTTTCCAGTCAAGTGGAGCCAAACATTTAATTTGTTAATTGGGTCATGACAGTAATTGATGTACAAATGTAACTGTTAATAGTGCAGCAGGATGATTTTTTGTAAATCCGTGAAACTGTGTTGTGGTTGTATTATGGATTATAGCTCATGTCTGATTCATCTGCAGTACTTATTGATCCCTTAATTAGGATAACCTCTGACCCAATCAGAGTGAACTGATGTTTTAAGGTCAAAGGAAGAGCATTTAGTAGCGGGGAGGTTTGGGGCTGATGAGGCGAGACATGTTGCTTTTCTTTGCCATGCCCTAGGCTGTTCATTATCAACATGAGCCAAGGTAATCATTGAAGTGATCCAGTTTTAACGGGGCTGATTGTGGCCAATTTGGGGAATGAATACTCTGTGTCTCTGTTCTTCACTTTGTGGCCTCATTCTTCTTTAGCCCAGTTTGTGGCCCACTTATTTTTCCAGAAGGACAATTGATTTTTGGGGCAATAGTTATCTCTCTCTCTCTCTCTTTTTTTTTTTTGTAAATGTGCCAAGTTCACACACAGTCCCTGTAAAAAATATCCTCCCTGTCTAAATGTCCTCAGATTGTTGCATTTATGTGTGTAAATGTAGATTCATCTCATTCTTCTCTGCAACTGTCAACTCAAAGAAAAAGTGTTTTAGTGGAGTTAATTGAAGGAGAATCACTTGATTTAAGGTTTGACTGTGCCCTACATTACAACCCCATAGCCTAGATTACACTCACTACTATTCACGACTGTTTCCCAGCGACACTGGAATCTAATAAGGTGGGCTCCGACTGACACAGACCCTGGAGCTACTGTACTGACAGTGAGCACTGTGGACTGATCCGATCATGTTTGGATCTAAATAATGTCTTTGACTTCACAAAATGTCCCCAGGATTCCTCTGTGTTTGTTCACCTTTACTCATGTAAGGTGTGTAACCTGTTCGCTGTTCATATATGATGTTGTACCTATGTAGCCCTGACCCCAGAGAGGTCAACCCCCTGCTGGACCACTCAGAGACTCAACATGTCTGTAACAGCTGCAAATGTTTCCAGCTTCTGTTTTGATTCTGTGTAACAAGCTTCTGATTGTATGAATGTTTGTGTGATGATCTGAATGGACAGTGATGTGCAGTCTGATCAGTCACGTGTCGAGTGAAACGATTGGACTGTGTCTCCACGGCAGATCTCCCTGTAGACAGCCTCGCCTCCTCTCTCAGCTGTTTGTATTGTAAATCTGATCGTTTGTCAAATGAATGGAACAAATTGGTTAAAAATAGGTGGGCCTATTTTTCGCGGAGTGTTGTTGGCACCGCCTCCGCGCCGTGCGTAAAGACGCATTAAGAAGTGGCACAGCACCTGATAATCCAGACAGGACGTGCTTTGGTTACAGCACAGCCTTATTATTGATGGTGAGGAGATACAACCGTGGGATCAGCTGAGTTTGTTACTGTTGCATAAAAAAGTCTTCTCAACTGTCCTCCTTTCTCTGTGCGTCCCTGGCTGCAGACCATCAAAAAAAAGTTTTCAGTGACGCGCCGAACTTGTGTTGAGATGGTCTGTAGCTGCCGGAGACGGAGGTTATTAATGGGATTTTCCTCTCCCCTGCATCACCCGAGGACAGCGGGACAGTGAGCCGGAGGGCGTCTGGAGGCTGGATGGACAACATGTCTCCGCAGCAGCAGGACAGCCTGAGCCGGGCCGGAGGACAGCCGGAGAACAAACGGGTAAGTGTCCCCCAGCTCCCAGCAACGATTTAGCCTGCACCGACAATCATGTCTGCTGGTATTTCTAATGACGAGTTCATTTCTGCGCCTGATTAACTTGCATTTGTATGAAGAGAGATGCGTTCAGTCTTTTTTTTTTTAAAGATGAAGTGAGATAAGGAGGTTTGAGTGTGTTCTGGTGAAGGGTCAGTTCAGGGTTAAGGGCTGTGACCCAGGTCGCGCAGCCATGGAAAAAACAGCCGTCAATACTGGTTTGGCTCTAAAGTAACACCACAGGAAGTGGATCGCCAGAATAAAGTGTATATAGTGTTAATAACGCACCAGTAATTGTCGATTGATAACTAATAATTTTGGTTAACATAAAGCGTCATAGATGACCTCATCGCCAAAACACGTCGAGGTGAGGCTTTATTTGAACCAGATGAATGGCCATTTATAGCCAATCAATAATTGATCTCTCACATTCCACCAGAGCTGTAAACAACTAAACTCCACTGGAGTCATCATATTTATTTGTGTGATATTATCAAGCATCTGATTACTGCAACTACATTAATTATGAAAACAAGTGTTTATTCACTGGTACAAATGCTAAAGAAGGGGGTTAAAATAAAGTGAGTTCAACTATATATTGATAATTAAACCCATAATGAAGAAATCGATTGTAATTAAACTGGTTCTTAAAACATCACAAGCATGTCTACAGATGTATGTTTAGTAAAATACTGAAAAAGATTACTATATAGTATTATACTGACTGAATATTTTATGTATATAGTTAAATCAGGCCTGTAGTCAGCAGTTATCTTTTAGATTTATAGTTCTCTTCAGAGTGAATGAGCTGAAACCATAAAAATACATTTCATCATTAAATTATGTTCAAGTTGATTTTCAAGCAAAAGTTCCCCAAAACTTTGAGGATGAAGGTTCACTGCTCGTCTGTCCTGTCTCACTGTACATTCAATACTTTTGGGTCTTGTGTGTGTATTTGTTATGGCTAATCAGTCATTGTTGTGAATAACGATGGGATTAATCAATGACAAAAATCAGTAAAATAGCGTGTGGTGTGTTGTCCAGTTCTACTTAACTTAACTGTGGTGAGACTGACATGACTGACAATCCACCTGAAAACTGTCAGGACAGTAATTTTACATTGACCTGCAGGCTATTTTCTTTTTTCCATTGTATTGATCGATAGATTAATTTGTTGATCAGTCAGTCAGTCAGCCTGTCCTCACTGTGCAGAGACCGTGGCCTTGTTTTCATCAATGATTGATTCCACATGTTTTCCGCCGTCTCTCTGTGGTGTGACAGCTTCTGACACCACGAGTTCATACAGTGATTAATGGGAATGTGCCGTCCCGCCTTGAGCGACCCGTGTTTGCCACCACTCAGAGTCACACAGATGTCACACAGATGTCGTGTAAAGATCAGAGACGTGTTTCCTCACCTGCCTCACACTTGTTGTGTTAACGTAGGCAGCAGTCAGAGTGAACGGCTTATTGTTGTAGCGGCTCAGTCACATTAGAGCTGAGCTGCTGTTGCTCAACAGATTTGTCTCCCAGCAGAAAAGCCTCATAACTCCATGTTCGCTCATATCAGTGTATTTTTAGGACAGAAGTGTGACATTGTAATGTTGTGGCTGGAGTTTAAGGAATGTTTCACCACCATGTGACCCGGCTAAACCCGACGATGTTACATTGTGAACTGTCAGAAATGTGTGGACGTGCGTGCTGGTTGAAGGATGGAGATGTATTGATCTTTTTTTCTCACTCGTTTTTAAGTTGTTTGACATCTGGAGACAGATGGTGACCGTGACTGTGTCTGTGGTCGACACAACACACACGGACTGCCGCATGAATTCACATTAGATTTTCCATAGACTTTGATTGTCCCTGCCCTGACCTTTCCTGTAGAACCACCAGGACGATGAAGTGTAGTTTTGAGTGCGATGTGTCAACGCTCAGACCCAGAAGCAAGTCACTGTCATTGATCCTTGTCTTTGGTCCAAACCAGCCCCAGGGGACAGAATGAGGAAACAAGGCAGCTTCTAATAAGCTGGCACCATGAACATTGTAGTGAACCGTCAGAGGGTTCCCACTTTGTACTTACTGATAATTAGCAAATGCAAACATACGATGAAAGTCGCAAGCATTAGCATTAGGATTGGAGCTGCTGGCCTGGGTGTGAAGTCTTGTGTGTAAATGTTGTCATCCTGTTTGAGTTAGTTCATTTCTTGTCCACCTGCATGATAAACTGATGTGAGGCTTATCCTGTGGTTATAGTGTTACTTGCAAAAACTGCCATTAATGATCACATTTCAAGGTGAACAGCTGTAGTAAGACAGAAAGACACTGTGCTCTGACGTGTTCACATCTGGGTTGAAACTTCAGTCGTGACAGTAAAAACCACAGTAGGTGAGTGCGCCTATCTGACACTATACAACGAAGGAACAGCAGTTATATAATGGTATTTTTTCACCCTGCTTCACACTCCCTCTAATTGTAAATCCCTCTACAATTAGATTAAATGCAACTTTAATGATCGCCGCGGGGTTACTAGGAGAACAGGGTCCAGCATACAGGAGTCGGATCTGTGTGTGCTGGCACAGAGTAATGAGAGGAGTGGATTCAGTCAGTGATGAAGTGACAGATTTTTGTCTTAGTGTTTCACCTTCTCAACATGATGTAGATGTAAGTATGAGAGCGCTATGTCGCTACAAATATTTCAAATTATGCAATCAGAGGGTCTGATAGGTTGTTGTTTGATGTTCCCCTTCATCCACAAAATCAAAACTGTACAACTCTATATGACAGACATGTTTTTGTGTGTGTTTTTTTTTTTTCAAAAAGATGATTTTCTAATGTTTTCTCACTTTTCTCTATGTGAGAAAGGTCAGCAGTGTCAGGGCAGACACAGATAGAGGCTGCTGGGCGCTGAGGGTAGAACAGACTGATCCTAATGATCCGACATTCCTCTGTGTTTAAAATCTCATTTTTCTACCTGTCGTTTTGGAGGCCACTGTCGCTCCCAGCGCCGTGATGAATGTGCTGAACATCAGAGTGCTTATGTAACAGATGAGGAGAGTGTAAACATGACGTAAAGATGAAGTTAGTTAGTGGCGGGAGGTGAGCAGAGCCGTGTGATCATAATTGACATAGAAAACAGAATCCTTGTATTACAAGACAGATGTAAGCCGTGCATGTGTTATTAGACCTTTGAATGAATATTGAAAGGAAACAGGACAGTGTGGAGAATAGGTCCTGGTGTAACTGAACTCTGTCTGTTTGTTGTGTGAAATCCAAGTTGTTTCAATAGGCTGGGACGAGAAACTAGAAATGATGTGAAGTCATTCTGTCACTCAGAGTGTTTTGATTTTAATGAACTCTGTTTCGTCTCTTTTAGCGGATGAAGTCTCAGAGTTATCGGCGTCAGTCTGCTCCGTCTCTGGTCATCACCAAGGCTCTCACCAGGTCCAAGACTCTCTCCAGGTACTGGATTTGGTTGTGTCTGAGTTTTGTCTTTTTCACACACAGAACAAGAAGAGTTGACATGAACTACAGATGAACAGATAACTCTTTCACAGGGCACTTGACAGTGACCACATGGATTTAAAACCAACACAGTCGTCCAGTTGCAGCATGATCGTTATGCAGACAGTCAAAGTCTGAATATATTTGAAAGCAGGTTTAGCTTCAACTATCAAAATGACAGTATTCTTATGAAATGCAGGATTTTTAGAGAAGGAAACAGCTTTGTTGCTGCAGTCAAAGCCTCTCAGTTGTGTTCACGTTGTAGCTCCACCACCAGGTGTGTACTGGTGCCTAGAGTCACCTCACAACAGGGTGAGTAGGTCAATCCAAACAACCTCACAAATGGGACTCTCACACAGAGGTCACTGACAAAACCCTGAAGCCACACACTCACTCATGTGCACACACACACTCACGTACACTCACATGCCCTGAGCGAGGTGTTGTATCCACTCGGATAGATAATCCCTCTGTAACAGGACTTATCAGAGGATCAGGCAGCTATTAATAGTGTCTGTCTTTGAACATATGGACTGGGAAAGTGAAGAGGCAGTAACCTCATTAAAAAGCTCCACATAAGTGCAACACCTGAGGAGTGATCAGCCACAACAGAGTGTGCTAACTGTGCAAACAAACATCCCTGTTTTTTTGTTTGTTTTGTTTTGTGTTGACATAAATCCAAATGTTGGATGCAGTCAGGAGCTGAGCTGGAACATTATGTGAGCATCGTCTGATTTCATGTCTTCAACTGTTCATTTAATGTCTTTTAAATTGGTTTTGAGTGCAAGTGAGTTTAGCAGTGATCAGTTCTCAGAGAAGTCACATGACTTGTTGACACCTTGTTGGCTAATTATCAGCATTTTAACACTACAATACAAAAGTAGTTTTTATTTATGTGGCTTTGTGGCTCAACATCCCACCAACTTGAAAAGAGAACTGTTTATGGGATGTACCCGAACTGATCTACTCTACATTTTAGTTATTACGTGGTATTTTATTGTGCCTTTAATGTAACGGCCCCACTCTGCCACCAACTCTGGTGTCTTTGTGCTAATTGTCTGATTGGAGTCTGCCAAGCTAAGCTAACCCACTGCTGATCAATCAGATGTCAGTGTTTGCAGTGATGTTGGAAGATCCCACTCTCACAGATGCTGGTCGTGTTTTTCTGTTTCTGTGACTTCAGATTCAGGTTCCAGGAACCGCATCTGCCCTGACCTCCGACTGCACTCACCTCTCAACCTCATCAAGCATATAACACAGTTTACATAACGAGCGACTTTGATGTCGTCTCAGTCCGGAGCAGGATATTCAGCCATGAGTAACGAAAGACATCAGGGAGGGAGAGAGACGGAGATCTGAAGTGAATAATCGAATGAAAGAGGCACTGACCACCCATCGTAAGACTTTGTATTTTCAGAGCGAGCTCAGCACCAAACATGTAGATACACTAACAGCATAAAGCTCAGGGCGGCTCGGACCAATGAGTGAGCTGCTGCTTAGCATTACCACGAGTCACGCTCACGCAAAAGCAAGTTACTGTAATACACAAGAGAGAGTAGTCAGAGGGGCTGTGACAGCAGTTAGTATCAGTGTGTGCTGATGATATATTACAATGTTACAAGTCCACCAACGTTTCTCTGTCAGGAAAGCTCGAGACAAGAAGGTCCAGCAGCCGTTGTTTCTACTGTGACAAGTTGTGTCTGGGCAGGACTGTTAGAGAATGATGATTTTGTAACGTGAATCAAAGGGGTTGATGGGAGATGTGGTCCTTCTTGCTGCATAGTGAACCTTGGAAGCCAGTTTTAAATCAGCTGGAATTGTGTGTTTTGTTGTCTCAGAGAGAGCTTCCTGGTCCCCGTGTGTCCAGAGACGTGTCCCCTGGTCCAGTCGTTCCTCGGCGGCTCGGACAGGTCCTTCGTCCTCCACGGACACGCTCAGCTGAAGACGGGGATGCAGACTCAGGACAGACACCTCTTCCTCTTCACTGACATCCTGGTCATCGCTAAAGCCAAGTAAGCAAAATGTGTGTGTGTAGCACTGAGGATCATTTTGGCTGCTCCTCATGTCTGTCACTGTTGAATTAGGTTAATGCCCAGGTCTACGGTTAAATAAAGAGCAAGAGTGTGTGTTTTTGTCTGCTTGCGCTGGTTCACATTGTCTCTCTCTCTCTCTGTTCCCAGGTCAGCCAACCACTTCAAGCAGAAGGCCCAGGTGTGTGTGTGTGAGATGTGGACGGCAGGCTGCATGGACGAGGTGTGTGAGGGGAGCACGAACCCAGAGAGGAGCTTCGTCATGGGCTGGCCCACCTGCAACTGTGTCGCCATGTTCAGGTACCATACACACGCACACAAATAACTCTTATTATGTGAGATTGTCTATTGACGTTTCAACTTCCCGTTCCCCTCAGCTCCACAGAACAGAAAGAGAAATGGCTCACACTCCTCAGAAGGTAAACTCCACCATCACACATCAGCATGCAGTGTTTGTGTGTGTGTGTTGTAGGAAAGTCTTACCACTGTGTTTTCTCTGCAGTCTGATAAGAGAAGAGAAGGAGAAGGAGGAGCCTAAAACCATCCCTCTGAGAGTGTACGGGAAGGGAATCAACACTTTTGCTGTTGTAAGTTCACCCACATGTTCTGTTGTGTCATGTGTCGTGTGTGTGTGTGTGTGTGTGTGTGTGTCTGTGTGTGTGTGTGTGTGTGTGTGTGTGTGTGTGTGTGTGTGGCTGTGTCACCTTGTATTTGTAATAATATTGTCCTGGGTGTCGTGTCTATTCTTCTCTAGATCAAGACCCTCCCTGTCAGCAACTCAGATTCGACCAATGAGGTGATCCGACTGGCTCTGCAGCAGTTCAGCATCATAGTGGGTGTCACACTCTGACATTTGGGGGGCGGGGTGTTAATTGAGGGTGTGGAAGTGAATCCAGATGGAGGCTGGTGAACACACGTCCCTGTCTTTGTAGGAAACTGAATAATGTTGCGATATCAGTGTGGTTCAATCAAAACCAAGGTATTATTAATGAAAAAGTAACAAAACAAGTGAAGAGGAGTTGAAGTCAGTCTCCACTTTGCAAAGACTCTTACAACAAACAAATAGTTGTTTACAATGAATTCTGGGTAAATTTAGAAAAAAATAAATGAGAAAAACCTGACTCCTCTCTGATCACTGTCTGATAACAGTGTCAGCAAACCACCAATTATACGCCTGCTCTTTGTTGTTTGTGATTGGTTCTCATCAGTTTTATGACACGAAACAATAATTGAAATATTAAATAAAGAAACATTTTGGAGAGAAAATAAGGACGTGAAAAAGGGCACCAACAGATTAATGGATGAGCTGTTGCCCAAACGTCAGTGCAGTTCATATTTCTGAGTTCATGTGAGGTTGCTGAAGTCTCCAGCTGTTTGTGTAGCCTCAAACTACAGGTCTTTCACACATGACCAGTGCTCTTCTTCTCCTGCAAGTGATGTGCCACATGTGATGGAAACAAACAGCATGTGAAAAGAGGAAGTGAATACGATGCATTGTCACATCCCAGCGTCCTGAAACATTTCTGTCTGCTCTGCCCGCTGTGGGTTTTGGAGACTTCCTGTCCCATGAGGCCTCGTAGTGTCTGTTGCGCCATGTTGTGTCTGATTGTGTGTTTCTGTTTGTGCTCAGGGAAATGTGAAAGACTTCCAGCTGTGGGTCATCTCCAAGAGGGACAACGCCCCTTACCCTCTGATAGGTGAGTGTGTGAGGTCCACAGCTGTCTGACATGATGATTATCACTGTGTATGTGTCAGATTTAGTTTCCTGAACAAGTTGTGAGTCTGTTTCTTCCCCTCTGAGATGTGGTTTATACACACACAAGCTCCATTCAGAGTGAAGAGTGTGTTTTGTTTGTGATTGTGTGTGTGTGTGGTGTAGCTCCTGGTGGCGAGGGCTCAATGTATTTACAGATTAATGATGTGATGTTGTTGTGTTTGTCTTGTTATATAACAGCTGTTTCTCTCTGTCGCAGGTCATGAGTTTCCCTTCAGCATCCAGATGAGTCATGTGAG
>OMNW01002343.1:50205-60915 GCA_900303245.1 Selene dorsalis | reverse complement strand
AGCAACAGCTAAACAAGCCCTTCCATTCATCATCTTATAACACACACACACACACACACACACACACACACACACACACACACACTCTCTCTCTCTCTTGCTCTCTCTCAAGAAATTCCTTATCATGGTAGTTGTGACACTGGAGTCATCCATCCACATTAAAAAACACTGACATGACATTTTAACATCTAAAAGTACTCAAACTAATAGATTTCTAATTTTGTCAGGTTAACTCTGACTCCTGTTTAGACCTCTGCATGTGCATGTCAGTGTGTGTTATTTTCAGCTGCATGAACTCTTTTATTAAGGTTTTACATGGAGCAGAGGGTCGGGGGGTCGACCCTGCAGAAGTGCTGCCTCCTGCCTCTCACCATGCGGCCCTGCTCACCACACTCACTCTCACCCTGACACAGATGACAGCCCTCCACCTTACCCCCCACCCAAAAGATGGCTTGAGAAGCAGGGCAGGCCTGCATTACTCTCTCGCTCTCCCCTCTTTGTCTCTGCGGTGGAGCGCAACTGAATTAGGAGGGAAGTGTTCCTCTGTTGCCATGCCAACGGCCCTGTGTTTTGCTGTTCTGGTTGGAGCCAACTGGCCCACAGAGCTCCGTGCTTTACTGAGAGAAAACGCTCCAGCTCCTCTGTCTGTCAGTCCAACTGTAACACAGTATTACTTATGTCTCTCATTGCCTCAGTTTTTTTTTTTTTTTTGCCCCGGCTTTTGGTGGTGTACAGAGGCAGAGCACATTCATCCATTCCTTTAGGCAGGAATTATCTTGTAGGGAGGAAAAAGAAAGAAAAAGCAAAGAGGAGTCTGGTCTGAGTCAA
The DNA here is from genome assembly GCA_900303245.1 of Selene dorsalis. Classification (NCBI taxonomy): domain Eukaryota; kingdom Metazoa; phylum Chordata; class Actinopteri; order Carangiformes; family Carangidae; genus Selene; species Selene dorsalis. The sequence goes on along the minus strand of OMNW01002343.1, from coordinate 60,087 downwards.
GTTTGTCTCTGGTTTCTTCGTGGAAACGCTCAGTAAACAGACCCAGGAACAGCTTGACAGTAACTTAATTGAAAGTGTGTTTTACAGCCCCAAGATGCATCAGTCCAGACGTTCCAGACACAGCGGGACCTCACCAGCAGCATCTTGCTTCAATAAATGAAGACCTCAACCATCTTAAATAGCCATGTTTACTCGGCGCTGCTCGTTTGTGCTTCCTTAACAGTAACGACCCGTGGTGCGTGAGAAAGCCGTCCGCTGCTCAGAGGAGCGAGCCGGGAGCCAAGCACAGGTCCGCCCGCGGCCTCCTCAGCTCCGCAGCTGGCCGAGGAGACGGGGCCGCTTTATTAGAAGTCGGTGAGCTGATGACAGGAAGCGTGCAAGGGAGAGAACAGGAAGTCGTTGAGTGTGCGTTGCCACTAATGAGGGGTTTCCTTTTGTAAACAACAACATGAGGGGAACTGAGGCCGTGGCTGTTCTGTAGGTGTGTATAAACACTACAAGTCAGATTAGAGGCATAAAACAAGGCATCTCCCAGGTTGTGCAACAGTTTGAGCGAGGGGAGGCTTTTATATGGAGCGCTGGCTACTTTCGGGCTATAGGCTCATTGTGTGTGTGTGTGTGTGTGTGAACTACACCTCTGTATATGTCTTTCTCCAAACACCTGTGGCTCAGCAACAGTATGACCTCGCTGCTTGTAAATGATTTATATCCAAATAGTATCACACCTACAATACAAACACAACCCTGAATATCCTGCCTGAGATCAGCATACACACAAACATGCATACACACACACACCCACACACACACACACACAAAACCATGACTTGGACCAGCCAGGAGTTGCCTGGCTGGGAAAAACATGGATTTCGCTTGTTAACCACTCCAAGCTTCTCACACCTGTCAGTCCTGCACCTACGCACACCTGGTTCATGGTTTCATTCACTACACTACAACACCCTTGCATCATCACACCAGTGCGTCAACATGAACTCGTTTGTTGCCCCCGAGCAGGAACCATAAGTCTGACAGAGCAGATGTCAGAGTGACAAACCCACTGTCTGTGAGACTATGAGTAAAACTGTCTGTTGACAGTGCTGCACACAGTTCTGACTCTGGTTCATCTGAACTGAAGTCGTCTCCCAATGTGCGAATGTGTCATGTTCTCTAAACACACATACACACACTATTGCGAAACTCTGCCGTTCGCTGGATACGCTTTCATAACAAGTTGCAACATAAATGACTGTGAATGTGCATGGAAAGAATGAATGAGAGACCTGAGGACCCAAGTCTCACTGTATTCTATAATTCATATTTACTGTGTGTTTATCCCACACACACCAGTCTCCTGGCTCCCTCCTCTCTGACAACAGAAAGCAGACCAGCCAGGGAGGCACTGCAGGTTTCCTCCAACATTTCAACGTAATCTCTCAGGCTCTGACCCCAGAAACCGTCCTGCTGCTGCTGCTGCTGCTGCTGCTGCTGCTGCTGCAGGGAACATACCACATCCAGTGTCTCACATCTGAAAAAGTGTTTTATTCCTCGTCTGCAGCTTCCATTCAGCCACGTTCCTCCCTGTCAGCTGACATGTTCTCCCTCAGCCTTTGTTCTGCTGCTGTCCTTAACTTATTTTCAACCCCTCTCCTCCCTGGGTACCCCACCCCCCTTTCTACCCCTTCTCTTTGGCTCTAATTGCACACACACCACATAAAACAGAACCAGACTGTTTTCCTACGACCCCCCCCCCTCCTCCTTTCACTTTAAAACGTAGCACAGACCCTTTCTCTTATTCCAGCTACATCAACAGCTCACGGCTGCTCCATTCACCCACTTTCTCCCTGTCCTACTTTCTTTCTTTCTTGCTGGGCTCATATTTCATATCCAAGTGGAGGTTGAGGGCTCTCCACAAGCAGCGAACCCTGCTTTTCTCCGTATACCTCCATCCATTGACCCTCCACCGCCCCAGCCCCCCCATCTCCTCACTCCTTCACCTTTCGCACTGAGATGGGGAGTGTTTTTTTTCTTTCTCTTTAGCAGGAATGCTGAGGACATTCTTCTCTGGATTGGAGTGGGAAAGACATCGCCATCAAATGGGATTAGCAGCAGGAGGGGAGGGAGAGGGGGAAGAAGAAGAAGAAGAAGAAGAAGAAGAAGAAGAAGAAGAAGAAGAAGAAGAAGAAGGCAGAGTCAGAGAGAGGGAGAAAGGCAGAGTGAAAGAGCAGCTCAGAGGAAATCAGTCAGTGAAAAGAGTTGCAGCAGTGTAAGACAGCAGCTTTCTCACCTAACAGACTATATTGTGTTAACTAATCCATCTGACTCCACTGAGGAGCTCTGCAAACAAACCAGCCTCGCCACAGAGACTCACTGCGTCTGCATCACAGACACAAAACTACAGACGTAACTTTGTTCAAGTCTCTTCTTCTTCTTTTCTTTCTCTCTCTAAAGTCTCAACTCACCACCTTCATTCAGCCTCCAGAAAATGAATGAGTGTGAAACTCCTACAAACCACACATCCACTACTTTAACTTTAACATACCTCAAACAAATATCATCCTTATTCTAGCTCCATCGTTTGTCCTCTCTCTCTTCTTCTAATCCCAAATTCAAATCTAATGACCAATTATTTGGCTCTAGTGTTTTAAAAAAAAATAAAATAGAATTAAAAAAAACGAGCCATAAGGAGAAAAAAAACAAAACAAATGTTAACAGTTATAAAGTCAGAGATGAGCATCCTTTTATCCATTCTCCCATCATCCTCTATGTCCCGCTGATGTTTGCTGACTTTTAAGGAGTTGTCACTCTACACAGAAGTAAGAGGAGAAGTTTTACCTTCAGTGTTGTTGTGGTCTTGTTGTGGAGCAGCTCTGATATTTCCCTGCAGGAGGCTCAACTACGTCTCTGTGCTGCTCTGCCAGGTATGAGGAGCATATATACAGCACCGAGCAGCCAGACAGTGACAGACACAGTCGCTCCCTCTCTCTCCCTCTCCCTCTCTCTCTCCCTTTCTCTGCATGAGTCAGTCTGTCTGAGCTCCTCCTCTTCAAAATAAAAGCACCTAGCCTGCACCCAAGATCAGCTCCTTTCAGAATAAGAGCTCAGTTACACTATACAGCAGGTTACTGACCGAGGAACTTCCCTCTGGGAGTTAGAGAGTAAAAATAAAAACAAGCTCTCTGAGCTGGGGTAAGAGAAGGAAGGTGTGTAAGCAAATGAGAGAGAGAGACACCCATATCTTGTTTCTCTTATTCATCTATTTGTGTCTTTTTCTCTGTGAGTGACAGAAGACTAGAGAAGACAGGGTGATTAAGGAGACAATTGAAGATAAATTTGATGTATTAATCACCTGGACAACTGTCTTTGTTTGATACAAATGTGATTTGTCCTTTGTAAAGTAACAAATGAAACAACGCCCTGAGTGGAAATGAAAGCCACAGTCTCTTCATGGCCACACAGAAACATTATCCACTATTCACATGTCAACAGAGCATAGGAACTATTATCTCTGAGCCCAGCATCAATAGTTTTAAGTAGCACATAGTATAATGGACCTTAGGAACAGTTTGAGTACATTCCCAGTTTCACTGCCTGTGACGACACTCCCATCATAACCACACACATCTGACTGCATTCACTGAAAGTATTCAGTTTCTCTATAAAAGACATTTCCGATTCATTTTTATGCCATGAAACAAAACCTTCCATGGGAATTTATCATTTCTATTTTTGTGTAATGTCTCTATTTTTAGAGTTTCGAGTGTTTCCAGGCTCCTGATGAGTCACACGGTGTTGATGGGAGACTGGATGAGGGGGAGTGGGGTGCAGAATCTGGTCCGGTGGGGGTGCCTGAGCGAGGTTACAGGAGCGGGTCTTCCTCATGTGCGAGTCACTCCCTGTGGGGTGACTCAGTGACACTTGGAGGCTAGTCAGAGTGAATCTCCTCACCGCTCAAAGACTGTGTGTACATATTACAGCCTGTAATTAACATCCAGGAGTGGAAGCTGTGTGTTGTGTGAGTGTGTCCAAAGAGAGACAGTGTATATACCGCACATGCAGCCACACACACGACCAACGGCGGGGGTCAGGATATAATCAGAGGTTGATTGACTTCATCCGGAAACAATGTGATTCAAGTGTGTGTGTGTGTGTATTTGGGGTAATGTGTATTTATCTGTGTGTTTCTCAGTGTTTAACATACCAGGCTGTTCTTTCCTGGGAAACACAGCCTGCTCTCGATGAGGGGCTAACTGAGGCCTGTTAGTTTCCATGCTGTCAACTCCCAAACATACACCCATGCCTCCCGCTCCCTTCATCCCTTTGCACATCTTTCATCGCCCCCTTTCTCTCTCCCTCTCCCTGCTCACCCCCACTTTCCCCTACTCTTCATGTACTGAAGGTCAGCGCCGACAACTCTCTTCCTTATTTGGAAAGTTTCTCCATTCCATGCAGGTCATTCTAGCTCAGCCGACCAATCCAGTGGTTAGTTAGTCTGGTGTGTCAGCCAATCCTGTTTCTCCCATATCCTTTTAAGGACTGCCCATCTCTGACTCTGGAGGTTGATGTGAAATTATCTGCTTTCCTGCTCCCTTGTGTCTCCGGTGACTTCATTTTACTTTTTATGCTGTTGCACAATCTCCTTTTCTCCCTGATGACAACTAACTCTCTGTCTCAGCCTTTTTCCATTTGCTGTTAGTCAAACACCCCTGTGGCCTGCAATCGCTCCAGTGTTTTACTTCTATTTTTAATTAGATATTTGATGATGATGTACAACAAGCAAAGTTCTCAGTGTGTAGCCAGCACCATATGCGGTTATTTAACATGCATGTTTCCTGCTTTCCATAAAACCACAAGCAACACCTTGACAAGAAAGTGATTGTTAATACTTCATTAGAGAGTTCATGACTTGCACCTCGTAAACAAACACACTGCTGAGAGGAAGCTCTGAGTCACAGCACAGATATGTGACAAATCCTGGCAGCCAGATCTCCTAGCTCAGCAGTGCAACACAGAAACATTATAGGCCCTGCTTTAAACTTAATGCACCAGTGCAGAAATCCTGCTGGTAGTCTGATTAAGAGAAAAAACTCAGAGAGACAGAATGTGAACAACTAATCACCTGCTGCTGCCTTGCACTGTAAACATAAGTAGAAGCCCAGTGTGTGTGACAGCAGGAGACTGATGAGCACTGCTGGCATCGAGCAATTTGTTGCCTTCAGTTTGTATGCTGTTCCCCTGACAACAACCTCAGTGGGGTTAAAGAGGTTTGGAGCTACTATGAAAATCATTTAATCTCAGTGGTATGGCAGTCATGTCAGGGGACATGGATTGAAATGTATAAAGTCAAGTTGCATGCAAGTATCAAAGCCTCAGCCCACAGAGAAATGCACACAGGCTGTGTTCAGAAAATGAGCCTTAAAACCAGCTGTGAGGACTTCTTTAACTTTGTGATGTCATAACAAAACAGGAACCGCTTTCAGCCAAGCTCCTCCCACCTGGACCCACCATCTAACACTGGCAGTGTACGAATACCAATACCAATACCAATACCAATACCAATACGAATGACTTTAATTTAATCCCAAAGGGAAATTCATTTGTCTGTCAGCTCATTTACTATTTGTAGAAGAATTAAAAAGCCTGATGGCTGTGGGTACAAAAAAAAATCTTCTGTATCATGAAGATATAATCATAACATGTCACTCAACATCAATTTGATTATTGAGATCTTATTAACATTACAACTTTGATTTCAGCAGTAACACTTAACCACTGAATGTGTTTTGGCTGATGCCATATAACAATGTATATGACAGTAACATCTGGGCTATAGCTTTAGATAACTAACAGGCTTCCTCCATTGAAACAAGCAGATGTATTGTATGTAGTATGTATGTATGTAGATGAATGTTGCTTTCCTTCCAAAGACTACGCCTGCTTTAGCTTCTTTTTTCAAAGCTCTTTATAATCAGTGCAAATGCCCTTTATTGTATTTACATTAGGTCTTTGGTCTGTTTTAATGCACACATGCTGTTTCTGTGTCTCTTAGCTCACCCAGTCATGGGTTATTACAGCATTGCTTTAACAAATCAAAGGATAAAAAAACTTAACCTGAATTGTTCCAGACCCTTTGCAGAAACATCAAATCAGTGCAGCGAGAAAAGGCTTAAATCAAGATCCTGTTAAGTGCCAATGTGCGCCTGTTTTTCATCAACTGTAATCTCAGCATACTAAGAAAAAATGAATATAGAGCTGCGTTGGAAACAAAAATCCGCAGACACGTTGGTAGTGAGAGTTAAGCTCTCACATAAAAAGTAGACTGTGGAATGAAATACGTGCAAGAGAACAATTCCGACTGTCAGAGTTGATTCCTGGTCTTATGACAGGGAGATTAAGCTGTGGAGTGGTTTGAGGATAATTGTTGCCTCTGCTACTTGGTGTGTGACGCCCACCCAGACATTATCCTAACGTATAATATAATGCTTTGCCTCTATTATCATGGTCAATATCATGGTGGTCACACCTTTGACGTGTTGCACTGGCACTTCCCACTGTCTCCTCCTTTGTGTTGTTGTCTTGTTTTTCACATTGATAAAGGTGTGTCCTGACACGTCTTACACGTTTCACTGTGTAATGTGTACTATATCAACAGCCCAGAGGTAGATAGGTGACTTGGGGGCAACACAAAGAAATAATTTCAACAAACCTCCAGACATTGAGCATGTTAGAACACACAGTCACATGTTTCTGTCTTGATCGAGCAAGGAGTTGTCATTACACCACAACGAGACAGGGCAAAATGTCCAACTAAACATAAACCTTTATCAATATAGGACAGCAGACAGTGGACACCTCATCTATACACACACACATTTACAAGCTCCAGGTGTTACCAGTCTATGATGATGTGACTTTACACACAGTCACATGTGTCCAGTTAAACCCTGGAGCTTCCTGAACAGAGGGGAGCTCTGCCGATGACTCAAGTGAGACCATAACTCTTTGCAAAATGGCAGTGACCTTATGTTGAGACACACAGCTTCTTCCAGCTGGATGACCTCCCAGAGTGTTTAATATCTGTACATTAGATTGAGACCCTTCTGCGTGGAGCCCAGTACTATGCCAGTACAACTTTTGCTTTCCTTACATATCAGATTCAGATTCAGAACTGTATTGCCATTGTACAAAAGTGCAATGAAATTGGAGGCAAAACCTTCAAGCGCATATGGACATAAAAACGTTACATCTACACAAAGCAAAACATCCTTTTAGCTAAACAGTTTTCTCTGTGTGCCTCATCTTCAGAGCAGTTTGAGAGGGTAACTGCAGCACTGCTTGTATATGGAGTCATTTGTTTATTCACTGCTGCTTACAGTAGTCTGAAAAACACACATCCATCACATTCCCCGACTGAAGCAAGTAACCAAAATATTATTTGTCTCTGTGTACAATCACTTTAAATGATGTGAGAAAAAAAGAGCTTAATTCCATAGAAACATACATGAGACAGTGCAATGGAGCTATTCTCTCTCATGGGATAAAAGATTCTGCTTTCTCACCAAACCTGAACCCTGTTTCGGATCGGACCGAACAATCTGAGCCTCTCCCCTGAGAATTTCCTTTGATTCTTATCCTGACGTCTGGCATTAACACCGGGCAACAAACCCAAATACCTACCAACCCTGCTCTCTCTTCCTTCGGCACAGAAAAACAGCAGGACTGTTTTCACAGCCCGGCTCTCCTGCAGTCCCTCCTGCCTGCCAAGTCACACAATGACTTCCTCCAACTCATCAGCTTACTGTTATTGAATCAAAAATCATCCCTAACACAGGCTTCCAGTGTGTTATTCCTATGATTTAGAACCATTTATTTTAGATTTGTGAACATGAACGTATCTCCCCAGTAGCTACAAACACTGGTGTTAAGACTGTAACGTTATTTGAGGCAGCTGTGCCTTTAAAAATAATAAAAGATGCTGGGAAAACACAGGGTAATTGTTGGTTATATCATATGAGTTAACCTGAGCATAAAAGATTAAATGAGCAGAGAAACTAACTGTCATTCTCTGTTAAAGTCCAGACACTCAGGCCTTACTGTAGGTCAGTGGTTTTGTCAAAAAGTAAAACTCCATCCATGCTGATCCCTACTACCTCAAAATAAATACTGTAAAACAACCAGGCCATTTGATATTAGCTCATTTTAAAAATACAAGACAACAGGGTCATAGTTTCCACTCTGGCTATTGAATTAACAACAATTCAGCAAAGTGGTTTGTTAGAAAGTTGTAGGGGTGATTAAAAAGAACTCCTGCAAATAAAAAAAAGCAATTAAAGCAACAAACTGGGGTTTCTTTGCTGTGTTCTGCTGTTCCACAGCAGCATGAGCCTCCCAGTGAAGAGACAATACATCAGTCTGTGCTGGACAAGCCATACGACCAACAGGATACAGTGAACACGGTGATAAGCTTGGAGGGCTTTAGATTGAGTGCGGTCATGTTACCTGAGAGCTGTCTGGCAGAGACGTGACCTCTGTTTAATGGCAGAGTCAATGTTTTTACTGTGTAATTATACAATTTAAAGTGGAGGGGCAGGAGGAGGATGGCTTATGTTTTCTAATTGCTGCACAGTGGGAAGCTGATGCTTTTAGCTGCATATGTCATTGTGGGAAGACCCTTAACTGTCTTGGATATTTGTACGACCCAAAATGTAACCAGGAAATGAAAGCCTATATCTAGCCTGTCCATCATACATCAGTGTTTCCTACAGAGACATCTGACTTGATTCCTTCTGGCAAACTATGGAAATTAATATCATAAAACATATGATATATCCACTAGGCACAAAACCTGTGAAAACATCTAATGTCACTTGAGATTCTAAATGCAAAAAAACTTTTATTTTTAATGTTGCATTAAAAGTATAAAAGACTGAAGACTCAACTGAAGGCTGAAGGCCAAATGTGGTGCCACTCAAATCACATCCAGAGTATCAGCCTCACAGACAAATATTTACCTGTGATTTTCTGCCTCCTCCTCTATACTCTCAGCTCTGGAAGCACAGAATTAACAAGTCATGACAGTCATGTCAGCAGATAGGCAATAGCATCCACGAGCAGGAATCAGATTCAGTGCACATGCAGCGCAAAGAACACCGAGCTTTACAATACTATGACTAAATTCTAGTCCACATGCAGCCGACATAACCCACAACTGCCGCTGATACCGCTTGTGTTGTTCAAGACTGTGACAGCCAATGGGAAACCTTGCCAAAGTAAAAGGAACAATTTTGCAAGTTAAAACTCAAAGAAGAGCAAAGACGGGAGCAACAGTCTACAGTCTTGCTCACAGCTCTTACAGACTGGTGTCATAATCCAAAACAGTGGACAACAAGACCAGTGTTTTTACAGTTCACCCACTGTGGTACTTGAATGTCTTCATTAAAATTTCACTGTTTAATTTTGTGAAATGTTGAGACATTTCACTGAAGAAAAGAAAAAAAGATCTGATAGTTGTGCTGAAGAGAAAGACAGGACATACAGTTCATCCTGAGAGGAACATGAATATTTACTACAATTTAATTTCTAATCTGAAGTACAAACCCCACCCTCCAAGGTGAGAGAGAAAAAGTCAGTGAATCAGACAATGAGTTCATCCTCTGGGTTTATGAATGTCTGGGCAAAATATAATGTCAATCCCTCTGTTTTTGAACATCTATATATATGGAAGTAGTGGCTGACCTGACCAAAGTCCATCTATAGCATGGCTACAAGGGAACCAAATAAAAAGTATTCTTTCTAATCCATCACCAAGTGTGACAAAAAGCCATGCACAAGAGGCTTGTTCACTCAAAAACACAGGACCAATGAAAATAAAGCCACTCTCTCCTC